>CAXAJV010001300.1:0-141000 GCA_963969225.1 Xylocopa violacea
AACTCGCCAGGAATGTTGTCAAATACTACCGCCGAGATGATAGGTTGGGTTACGATAGGTTATATTACGTTATCGATGTATATGAAGGTCAAACGGAGACCTAGAGGCCAACTCGCCAGGAATGTTTTCAAATATTACCGCCGAGATGTTAGGTTGGGTTAGGTTAGGTTATATTACGTTATAGTTCTATATGACGGTCCCACGGAGACGTAGAGTCCAACAAGCCAGGAACGTGGTCAAATATTACCGCCGAGATGTTAGGTTGGGTTAGGTTAGGTTATATTACGATATTGATGTATATAAAGCTCCCACGGAGACGTAGAGGCCAACTCGCCAGGAATGATGTCAAATATTACCGCCGAGATTTTAGGTTGGGTTAGGTTAGGTTATATTACGTTATTGATGTATATAAAGGTCCCACGGAGACGTAGAGGCCAACAAGACAGGAATGTGATCAAATATTACCGCCGAGATGTTAAGTTGGGTTAGGTTAGGTTATATTACGTTATTGATGTATATAAAGGTCCCACGGAGACGTAGAGGCCAACAAGCCAGGAATGTGGTCAAATATTATCGCCGAGATGTTAGGTTGGTTTAGGTTAGGTTATATTACGTTACAGATGTATATAAAGGTCGCACAGAGACGTAGAGGCCAACTCGCCAGGAATGTTGTCAAATATTACCGCCGCGATGATAGGTTGGGTTACGTTAGGTTATATTACGTAATTGATGTATATGAAGGTCAAACGGAGACCTAGAGGCCAACTCGATAGGAATGTTGTCAAATATTACCGGCGAGATGTTAGGTTGGGTTAGGTAAGGTTATGTTACGTTATTGATGTATATAAAGCTCCCACGGAGACGTAGAGGCCAACTCGCCAGGAATGATGTCAAATATTACCGCCGAGATTTTAGGTTGGGTTAGGTTAGGTTATATTACGTTATTGATGTATATAAAGGTCCCACGGAAACGGAGAAGCCAACTCGCCAGGAATTTTGTCAAATATTACCGCCGAGATGTTCGGTTGGATTAGGTTAGGTTATATTACGTTATTGAACTATATAAAGGTCCCACGCAGACGTAGAGGCCAACTCGCCAGGAATGTTGTCAAATATTACCGCCGAGATGATAGGTTGGGTTAGGTTACGTTATATTACGTTATTGATGTATATGATGGTCAAACGGAGACGTAGAGGCCAACTCGCCAGGAATGTTGTCAAATACTACCGCCGAGATGATAGGTTGGGTTACGTTAGGTTATATTACGTTATTGATGTATATGAAGGTCAAACGGAGACCTAGAGGGCAACTCGATAGGAATGTTGTCAAATATTACCGGCGAGATATTAGGTTGGGTTAGGTGAGGTTATATTACGTTATTGATGTATATAAAGGTCCCACGGGGACGTAGAGGCCAACTCGACAGGAATGATGTCAAATATTACCGGCGAGATGTTAGGTTGGGTTAGGTTAGGTTATATTACGTTATTGATGTATATAAAGGTCCCACGGAGACATAGAGGCCAACAAGCCAGGAATGTGGTCAAATATTACCCCCGAGATGTTAGGTTGGGTTAGGCTAGCTTATATTATTTTATTGATGTATACGAAGGTTACACGGAGACGTAGAGGCCAACTCGCCAGGAATGTTGTCAAATACTACCGTCGAGATGATATGTTAGGTTACGTTAGGTTATATTACGTTATTGATGTATATGAAGGTCAAACGGAGACCTAGAGGCCAACTCGCCAGGAATGTTTTCAAATATTACCGCCGAGATGTTAGGTTGAGTTAGGTTAGGTTATATTACGTTATAGTTCTATATGACGGTCCCACGGAGACGTAGAGTCCAACAAGCCAGGAACGTGGTCAAATATTACCGCCGAGATGTTAGGTTGGGTTAGGTTAGGTTATATTACGATATTGATGTATATAAAGCTCCCACGGAGACGTAGAGGCCAACTCGCCAGGAATGTGGTCAAATATTACCGCCGAGATGTTATATTGGGTTAGCTTATGTTATATTATGTTATTGATGTATATAAATATCCCACGGAGACGTAGAGGCCACCTCGCCAGGTATGTTTTCAAATATTACCGCCGTGACGTTAGGTTGGGTTAGGTTAGGTTATATTACGTTATTGATGTATACAAAGGTCCCACGGAGACGGAGAAGCCAACTCGCCAGGAATGTGGTCAAATATTACCGCCGCGATGATAGGTTGGGTTAGGTTACGTTATATTACGTTATTGATGTATATAAAGGTCCCACGGAGACGTAGAGGCCAACTCGCCAAGTATGTTTTCACATATTACCGCCGAGATGTTAGGTTGCGTTAGGTTAGGTTATATTGCGATATTGATGTATATAAAGGTCCCACGGAGACGTAGAGGCCAACAAGCCAGGCATGTGGTCAAATATTACCGCCGAGATGTTAGGTTGGGTTAGGTTAGGTTATATTACGTTATAGCTCTATATGACGGTCCCACGGAGACGTAGAGTCCAACAAGCCAGGAATGTGGTCAAATATTACCGCCGAGATGTTATATTGGGTTAGCTTATGTTATATTATGTTATTGATGTATATAAATATCCCACGGAGACGTAGAGGCCACCTCGCCAGGTATGTTTTCAAATATTACCGCCGTGACGTTAGGTTGGGTTAGGTTAGGTTATATTACGTTATTGATGTATACAAAGGTCCCACGGAGACGGAGAAGCCAACTCGCCAGGAATGTGGTCAAATATTACCGCCGAGATGTTAGGTTGGGTTAGGTTAGGTTATATTACGTTATTGATGTATATAAAGATCCCACGGAGACGTAGAGGCCAACTCGCCAGGAATGTTGTCAGATATTACAGCCGCGATGATAGGTTGGGTTAGGTTACGTTGTATTACGTTATTGATGTATATGATGGTCAAACGGAGACGTAGAGGCCAACTCGACAGGAATGATGTTAAATATTACCGGCGAGATGTTAGGTTGGGTTAGGTTAGGTTATATTACGTTATTGATGTATATAAAGGTCCCACGGAGACGTAGAGGCCAACAAGACAGGAATGTGGTCAAATATTACCGCCGAGATGTTAGGTTGGGTTAGGTTAGGTTATATTACGTTATTGATGTATATAAAGCTCCCACGGAGACGTAGAGGCCAACTCGCCAGGAATGATGTCAAATATTACCGCCGAGATTTTAAGTTGGGTTAGGTAAGGTTATTTTACGTTATTGATGAATATAAAGGTCCCACGGGGACGTAGAGGCCAACTCGCCAGGAATGTTGTCAAATATTACTGTCGAGATGATAGGTTGGGTCAGGTTACGTTATATTGCGTTATTGATGTATATGAAGGTCCTGCGGAGACGCAGAGTCCAAGTCGCCAGGTATGTTGTCAAATATTACCGCTGAGATGTTAGGTTGGGTTAGGTTAGGTTATATTACGTTATTGAAGTATATAAAGGTCCCACGGAGACGTAGAGGCCAACAAGACAGGAATGTGGTCAAATATTACCGCCGAGATGTTAGGTTGGGTTAGGTTAGGTTACATTACGTTATTGATGTATGTAAAGCTCCCACGGAGACGTAGATGCCAACTCGCCAGGAATGATGTCAAATATTACCGCCGAGATTTAAGTTGGGTTAGGTTAGGTTATATTACGTTAT
Source organism: Xylocopa violacea (assembly GCA_963969225.1). NCBI lineage: Eukaryota > Metazoa > Arthropoda > Insecta > Hymenoptera > Apidae > Xylocopa > Xylocopa violacea. Next base: position 3,670 of record CAXAJV010001300.1, read on the forward strand.
TGAAGTATATAAAGGTCCCACGGAGACGTAGAGTCCAACAAGACAGGAATGTGGTCAAATATTACCGCCGAGATGTTAGGTTGGGTTAGGTTAGGTTACATTACGTTATTGATGTATGTAAAGCTCCCACGGAGACGTAGATGCCAACTCGCCAGGAATGATGTCAAATATTACCGCCGCGATGATAGGTTGGGTTACGTTAGGTTATATTACGTAATTGATGTATATGAAGGTCAAACGGAGACCTAGAGGCCAACTCGATAGGAATGTTGTCAAATATTACCGGCGAGATTTTAGGTTGGGTTAGGTAAGGTTATATTACGTTATTGATGTATATAAAGGTCCCACGGAGACGTAGAGGCCAACAAGCCAGGAATGTGGTCAAATATTATCGCCGAGATGTTAGGTTGGGTTAGGTGAGGTTATATTACGTTATTGATGTATATGAAGGTCCTGCGGAGACGCAGAGTCCAAGTCGCCAGGTATGTTGTCAAGTATTACCGCCGAGATGTTAGGTTGGGTTAGGTTAGGTTATATTACGTTATTGAAGTATATAAAGGTCCCACGGAGACGTAGAGGCCAACAAGACAGGAATGTGGTCAAATATTACCGCCGAGATGTTAGGTTGGGTTAGGTTAGGTTACATTACGTTATTGATGTATGTAAAGCTCCCACGGAGACGTAGATGCCAACTCGCCAGGAATGATGTCAAATATTACCGCCGAGATTTAAGTTGGGTTAGGTTAGGTTATATTACGTTATTGATGTATATAAAGGTCCCACGGAGACGTAGAGGCCAACTCGCCAGGAATGTTGTCAAATACTACCGCCGCGATGATAGGTTGGGTTAGGTTACGTTATATTACGTTATTGATGTATATAAAGGTCCCACGGAGACGTAGAGGCCAACTCGCCAAGTATGTTTTCAAATATTACCGCCGAGATGTTAGGTTGGGTTAGGTTAGGTTATATTACGTTATAGCTCTATATGACGGTCCCACGGAGACGTAGAGTCCAACAAGCCAGGAATGTGGTCAAATATTACCGCCGAGATGTTATATTGGGTTAGCTTATGTTATATTATGTTATTGATGTATATAAATATCCCACGGAGACGTAGAGGCCACCTCGCCAGGTATGTTTTCACATATTACCGCCGTGACGTTAGGTTGGGTTAGGTTAGGTTATATTACGTTATTGATGTATACAAAGGTCCCACGGAGACGGAGAAGCCAACTCGCCAGGAATGTGGTCAAATATTACCGCCGAGATGTTAGGTTGGGTTAGGTTAGGTTATATTACGTTATTGATGTATATAAAGGTCCCACGGAGACGTAGAGGCCAACTCGCCAGGAATGTTGTCAAATATTACAGCCGCGATGATAGGTTGGGTTAGGTTACGTTGTATTACGTTATTGATGTATATGATGGTTAAACGGAGACGTAGAGGCCAACTCGACAGGAATGATGTCAAATATTACCGGCGAGATGTTAGGTTGGGTTAGGTAAGGTTATATTACGTTATTGATGTATATAAAGGTCCCACGGAGACGTAGAGGCCAACAAGACAGGAATGTGGTCAAATATTACCGCCGAGATGTTAGGTTGGGTTAGATTAGGTAATATTACGTTATTGATGTATATAAAGCTCCCACGGAGACGTAGAGGCCAACTCGCCAGGAATGATGTCAAATATTACCGCCGAGATTTTAGGTTGGGTTAGGTTAGGTTATATTACGTTATTGATGTATATAAAGGTCCCACGGAGACGTAGAGGCCAACAAGACAGGAATGTGATCAAATATTACCGCCGAGATGTTAAGTTGGGTTAGGTTAGGTTATATTACGTTATTGATGTATATAAAGGTCCCACGGAGACGTAGAGGCCAACAAGCCAGGAATGTGGTCAAATATTATCGCCGAGATGTTAGGTTGGTTTAGGTTAGGTTATATTACGTTACAGATGTATATAAAGGTCGCACAGAGACGTAGAGGCCAACTCGCCAGGAATGTTGTCAAATATTACCGCCGCGATGATAGGTTGGGTTACGTTAGGTTATATTACGTAATTGATGTATATGAAGGTCAAACGGAGACCTAGAGGCCAACTCGATAGGAATGTTGTCAAATATTACCGGCGAGATGTTAGGTTGGGTTAGGTAAGGTTATATTACGTTATTGATGAATATAAAGGTCCCACGGGGACGTAGAGGCCAACTCGCCAGGAATGTTGTCAAATATTACTGTCGAGATGATAGGTTGGGTCAGGTTACGTTATATTGCGTTATTGATGTATATAAAGGTCCCACGGAGACGTAGAGGCCAACAAGACAGGAATGTGGTCAAATATTACCGCCGAGATGTTAGGTTGGGTTAGGTTAGGTTACATTACGTTATTGATGTATATAAATGTCCCACGGAGACGTAGATGCCAACTCGCCAGGAATGTTTTCAAATATTACCGCCGAGATGTTATATTGGGTTAGCTTATGTTATATTATGTTATTGATGTATATAAATATCCCACGGAGACGTAGAGGCCACCTCGCCAGGTATGTTTTCAAATATTACCGCCGAGACGTTAGGTTGGATTAGGTTAGGTTATATTACGTTATTGATGTATATAAAGGTCCCACGGAGACGTAGAGGCCAACAAGACAGGAATGTGGTCAAATATTACCGCCGAGATGTTAAGTTGGGTTAGGTTAGGTTATATTACGTTATTGATGTATATAAAGGTCCCACGGAGACGTAGAGGCCAACAAGCCAGGAATGTGGTCAAATATTATCGCCGAGATGTTAGGTTGGTTTAGGTTAGGTTATATTACGTTACAGATGTATATAAAGGTCGCACAGAGACGTAGAGGCCAACTCGCCAGGACTGTTGTCAAATATTACCGCCGCGATGATAGGTTGGGTTAGGTTACGTTATATTACGTTATTGATATATATGATGGTCAAACGGAGACGTAGAGGCCAACTCGACAGGAATGATGTCGAATATTACCGCCGAGATGTTAGGTTGGGTTAGGTTAGGTTATATTACGTTATTGATGTATATAAAGGTCCCACGGAAACGGAGAAGCCAACTCGACAGGAATTTTGTCAAATATTACCGCCGAGATGTTCGGTTGGATTAGGTTAGGTTATATTACGTTATTGAACTATATAAAGGTCCCACGCAGACGTAGAGGCCAACTCGCCAGGAATGTTGTCAAATATTACCGCCGAGATGATAGGTTGGGTTAGGTTACGTTATATTACGTTATTGATGTATATGATGGTCAAACGGAGACGTAGAGGCCACCTCGCCAGGAATGTTGTCAAATACTACCGCCGAGATGATAGGTTGGGTTACGTTAGGTTATATTACGTTATTGATGTATATGAAGGTCAAACGGAGACCTAGAGGGCAACTCGATAGGAATGTTGTCAAATATTACCGGCGAGATGTTAGGTTGGGTTAGGTGAGGTTATATTACGTTATTGATGTATATAAAGGTCCCACGGGGACGTAGAGGCCAACTCGACAGGAATGATGTCAAATATTACCGGCGAGATGTTAGGTTGGGTTAGGTTAGGTTATATTACGTTATTGATGTATATAAAGGTCCCACGGAGACATAGAGGCCAACAAGCCAGGAATGTGGTCAAATATTACCCCCGAGATGTTAGGTTGGGTTAGGCTAGCTTATATTATTTTATTGATGTATACGAAGGTTACACGGAGACGTAGAGGCCAACTCGCCAGGAATGTTGTCAAATACTACCGTCGAGATGATATGTTAGGTTACGTTAGGTTATATTACGTTATTGATGTATATGAAGGTCAAACGGAGACCTAGAGGCCAACTCGCCAGGAATGTTTTCAAATATTACCGCCGAAATGTTAGGTTGAGTTAGGTTAGGTTATATTACGTTATAGTTCTATATGACGGTCCCACGGAGACGTAGAGTCCAACAAGCCAGGAACGTGGTCAAATATTACCGCCGAGATGTTAGGTTGGGTTAGGTTAGGTTATATTACGATATTGATGTATATAAAGCTCCCACGGAGACGTAGAGGCCAACTCGCCAGGAATGTGGTCAAATATTACCGCCGAGATGTTATATTGGGTTAGCTTATGTTATATTATGTTATTGATGTATATAAATATCCCACGGAGACGTAGAGGCCACCTCGCCAGGTATGTTTTCAAATATTACCGCCGTGACGTTAGGTTGGGTTAGGTTAGGTTATATTACGTTATTGATGTATACAAAGGTCCCACGGAGACGGAGAAGCCAACTCGCCAGGAATGTGGTCAAATATTACCGCCGCGATGATAGGTTGGGTTAGGTTACGTTATATTACGTTATTGATGTATATAAAGGTCCCACGGAGACGTAGAGGCCAACTCGCCAAGTATGTTTTCACATATTACCGCCGAGATGTTAGGTTGCGTTAGGTTAGGTTATATTGCGATATTGGTGTATATAAAGGTCCCACGGAGACGTAGAGGCCAACAAGCCAGGCATGTGGTCAAATATTACCGCCGAGATGTTAGGTTGGGTTAGGTTAGGTTATATTACGTTATTGATGTATATAAAGATCCCACGGAGACGTAGAGGCCAACTCGCCAGGAATGTTGTCAGATATTACAGCCGCGATGATAGGTTGGGTTAGGTTACGTTGTATTACGTTATTGATGTATATGATGGTCAAACGGAGACGTAGAGGCCAACTCGACAGGAATGATGTTAAATATTACCGGCGAGATGTTAGGTTGGGTTAGGTTAGGTTATATTACGTTATTGATGTATATAAAGGTCCCACGGAGACGTAGAGGCCAACAAGACAGGAATGTGGTCAAATATTACCGCCGAGATGTTAGGTTGGGTTAGGTTAGGTTATATTACGTTATTGATGTATATAAAGCTCCCACGAAGACGTAGAGGCCAACTCGCCAGGAATGATGTCAAATATTACCGCCGAGATTTTAAGTTGGGTTAGGTAAGGTTATTTTACGTTATTGATGTATATAAAGGTCCCACGGAGACGTAGAGGCCAACTCGCCAGGAATGTTGTCAAATACTACCGCCGAGATGATAGGTTGGGTTACGATAGGTTATATTACGTTATTGATGTATATGAAGGTCAAACGGAGACCTAGAGGCCAACTCGCCAGGAATGTTTTCAAATATTACCGCCGAGATGTTAGGTTGCGTTAGGTTAGGTTATATTGCGATATTGATGTATATAAAGGTCCCACGGAGACGTAGAGGCCAACAAGCCAGGAACGTGGTCAAATATTACCGCCGAGATGTTAGGTTGGGTTAGGTTAGGTTATATTACGATATTGATGTATATAAAGCTCCCACGGAGACGTAGAGGCCAACTCGCCAGGAATGATGTCAAATATTACCGCCGAGATTTTATGTTGGGTTAGGTTAGGTTATATTACGTTATTGATGTATATAAAGGTCGCACAGAGACGTAGAGGCCAACTCGCCAGGAATGTTGTCAAATATTACCGCCGCGATGATAGGTTGGGTTACGTTAGGTTATATTACGTAATTGATGTATATGAAGGTCAAACGGAGACCTAGAGGCCAACTCGATAGGAATGTTGTCAAATATTACCGGCGAGATGTTAGGTTGGGTTAGGTAAGGTTATATTACGTTATTGATGAATATAAAGGTCCCACGGGGACGTAGAGGCCAACTCGCCAGGAATGTTGTCAAATATTACTGTCGAGATGATAGGTTGGGTCAGGTTACGTTATATTGCGTTATTGATGTATATAAAGGTCCCACGGAGACGTAGAGGCCAACAAGACAGGAATGTGGTCAAATATTACCGCCGAGACGTTAGGTTGGATTAGGTTAGGTTATATTACGTTATTGATGTATATAAAGGTCCCACGGAGACGTAGAGGCCAACAAGACAGGAATGTGGTCAAATATTACCGCCGAGATGTTAAGTTGGGTTAGGTTAGGTTATATTACGTTATTGATGTATATAAAGGTCCCACGGAGACGTAGAGGCCAACAAGCCAGGAATGTGGTCAAATATTATCGCCGAGATGTTAGGTTGGTTTAGGTTAGGTTATATTACGTTACAGATGTATATAAAGGTCGCACAGAGACGTAGAGGCCAACTCGCCAGGACTGTTGTCAAATATTACCGCCGCGATGATAGGTTGGGTTAGGTTACGTTATATTACGTTATTGATATATATGATGGTCAAACGGAGACGTAGAGGCAAACTCGACAGGAATGATGTCGAATATTACCGCCGAGATGTTAGGTTGGGTTAGGTTAGGTTATATTACGTTATTGATGTATATAAAGGTCCCACGGAAACGGAGAAGCCAACTCGACAGGAATTTTGTCAAATATTACCGCCGAGATGTTCGGTTGGATTAGGTTAGGTTATATTACGTTATTGAACTATATAAAGGTCCCACGCAGACGTAGAGGCCAACTCGCCAGGAATGTTGTCAAATATTACCGCCGAGATGATAGGTTGGGTTAGGTTACGTTATATTACGTTATTGATGTATATGATGGTCAAACGGAGACGTAGAGGCCACCTCGCCAGGAATGTTGTCAAATACTACCGCCGAGATGATAGGTTGGGTTACGTTAGGTTATATTACGTTATTGATGTATATGAAGGTCAAACGGAGACCTAGAGGGCAACTCGATAGGAATGTTGTCAAATATTACCGGCGAGATGTTAGGTTGGGTTAGGTGAGGTTATATTACGTTATTGATGTATATAAAGGTCCCACGGGGACGTAGAGGCCAACTCGACAGGAATGATGTCAAATATTACCGGCGAGATGTTAGGTTGGGTTAGGTTAGGTTATATTACGTTATTGATGTATATAAAGGTCCCACGGAGACATAGAGGCCAACAAGCCAGGAATGTGGTCAAATATTACCCCCGAGATGTTAGGTTGGGTTAGGCTAGCTTATATTATTTTATTGATGTATACGAAGGTTACACGGAGACGTAGAGGCCAACTCGCCAGGAATGTTGTCAAATACTACCGTCGAGATGATATGTTAGGTTACGTTAGGTTATATTACGTTATTGATGTATATGAAGGTCAAACGGAGACCTAGAGGCCTACTCGCCAGGAATGTTTTCAAATATTACCGCCGAAATGTTAGGTTGAGTTAGGTTAGGTTATATTACGTTATAGTTCTATATGACGGTCCCACGGAGACGTAGAGTCCAACAAGCCAGGAACGTGGTCAAATATTACCGCCGAGATGTTAGGTTGGGTTAGGTTAGGTTATATTACGATATTGATGTATATAAAGCTCCCACGGAGACGTAGAGGCCAACTCGCCAGGAATGTGGTCAAATATTACCGCCGAGATGTTATATTGGGTTAGCTTATGTTATATTATGTTATTGATGTATATAAATATCCCACGGAGACGTAGAGGCCACCTCGCCAGGTATGTTTTCAAATATTACCGCCGTGACGTTAGGTTGGGTTAGGTTAGGTTATATTACGTTATTGATGTATACAAAGGTCCCACGGAGACGGAGAAGCCAACTCGCCAGGAATGTGGTCAAATATTACCGCCGCGATGATAGGTTGGGTTAGGTTACGTTATATTACGTTATTGATGTATATAAAGGTCCCACGGAGACGTAGAGGCCAACTCGCCAAGTATGTTTTCACATATTACCGCCGAGATGTTAGGTTGCGTTAGGTTAGGTTATATTGCGATATTGGTGTATATAAAGGTCCCACGGAGACGTAGAGGCCAACAAGCCAGGCATGTGGTCAAATATTACCGCCGAGATGTTAGGTTGGGTTAGGTTAGGTTATATTACGTTATTGATGTATATAAAGATCCCACGGAGACGTAGAGGCCAACTCGCCAGGAATGTTGTCAGATATTACAGCCGCGATGATAGGTTGGGTTAGGTTACGTTGTATTACGTTATTGATGTATATGATGGTCAAACGGAGACGTAGAGGCCAACTCGACAGGAATGATGTTAAATATTACCGGCGAGATGTTAGGTTGGGTTAGGTTAGGTTATATTACGTTATTGATGTATATAAAGGTCCCACGGAGACGTAGAGGCCAACAAGACAGGAATGTGGTCAAATATTACCGCCGAGATGTTAGGTTGGGTTAGGTTAGGTTATATTACGTTATTGATGTATATAAAGCTCCCACGAAGACGTAGAGGCCAACTCGCCAGGAATGATGTCAAATATTACCGCCGAGATTTTAAGTTGGGTTAGGTAAGGTTATTTTACGTTATTGATGTATATAAAGGTCCCACGGAGACGTAGAGGCCAACTCGCCAGGAATGTTGTCAAATACTACCGCCGAGATGATAGGTTGGGTTACGATAGGTTATATTACGTTATTGATGTATATGAAGGTCAAACGGAGACCTAGAGGCCAACTCGCCAGGAATGTTTTCAAATATTACCGCCGAGATGTTAGGTTGCGTTAGGTTAGGTTATATTGCGATATTGATGTATATAAAGGTCCCACGGAGACGTAGAGGCCAACAAGCCAGGAACGTGGTCAAATATTACCGCCGAGATGTTAGGTTGGGTTAGGTTAGGTTATATTACGATATTGATGTATATAAAGCTCCCACGGAGACGTAGAGGCCAACTCGCCAGGAATGATGTCAAATATTACCGCCGAGATTTTATGTTGGGTTAGGTTAGGTTATATTACGTTATTGATGTATATAAAGGTCGCACAGAGACGTAGAGGCCAACTCGCCAGGAATGTTGTCAAATATTACCGCCGCGATGATAGGTTGGGTTACGTTAGGTTATATTACGTAATTGATGTATATGAAGGTCAAACGGAGACCTAGAGGCCAACTCGATAGGAATGTTGTCAAATATTACCGGCGAGATGTTAGGTTGGGTTAGGTAAGGTTATATTACGTTATTGATGAATATAAAGGTCCCACGGGGACGTAGAGGCCAACTCGCCAGGAATGTTGTCAAATATTACTGTCGAGATGATAGGTTGGGTCAGGTTACGTTATATTGCGTTATTGATGTATATAAAGGTCCCACGGAGACGTAGAGGCCAACAAGACAGGAATGTGGTCAAATATTACCGCCGAGACGTTAGGTTGGATTAGGTTAGGTTATATTACGTTATTGATGTATATAAAGGTCCCACGGAGACGTAGAGGCCAACAAGACAGGAATGTGGTCAAATATTACCGCCGAGATGTTAAGTTGGGTTAGGTTAGGTTATATTACGTTATTGATGTATATAAAGGTCCCACGGAGACGTAGAGGCCAACAAGCCAGGAATGTGGTCAAATATTATCGCCGAGATGTTAGGTTGGTTTAGGTTAGGTTATATTACGTTACAGATGTATATAAAGGTCGCACAGAGACGTAGAGGCCAACTCGCCAGGACTGTTGTCAAATATTACCGCCGCGATGATAGGTTGGGTTAGGTTACGTTATATTACGTTATTGATATATATGATGGTCAAACGGAGACGTAGAGGCAAACTCGACAGGAATGATGTCGAATATTACCGCCGAGATGTTAGGTTGGGTTAGGTTAGGTTATATTACGTTATTGATGTATATAAAGGTCCCACGGAAACGGAGAAGCCAACTCGACAGGAATTTTGTCAAATATTACCGCCGAGATGTTCGGTTGGATTAGGTTAGGTTATATTACGTTATTGAACTATATAAAGGTCCCACGCAGACGTAGAGGCCAACTCGCCAGGAATGTTGTCAAATATTACCGCCGAGATGATAGGTTGGGTTAGGTTACGTTATATTACGTTATTGATGTATATGATGGTCAAACGGAGACGTAGAGGCCACCTCGCCAGGAATGTTGTCAAATACTACCGCCGAGATGATAGGTTGGGTTACGTTAGGTTATATTACGTTATTGATGTATATGAAGGTCAAACGGAGACCTAGAGGGCAACTCGATAGGAATGTTGTCAAATATTACCGGCGAGATGTTAGGTTGGGTTAGGTGAGGTTATATTACGTTATTGATGTATATAAAGGTCCCACGGGGACGTAGAGGCCAACTCGACAGGAATGATGTCAAATATTACCGGCGAGATGTTAGGTTGGGTTAGGTTAGGTTATATTACGTTATTGATGTATATAAAGGTCCCACGGAGACATAGAGGCCAACAAGCCAGGAATGTGGTCAAATATTACCCCCGAGATGTTAGGTTGGGTTAGGCTAGCTTATATTATTTTATTGATGTATACGAAGGTTACACGGAGACGTAGAGGCCAACTCGCCAGGAATGTTGTCAAATACTACCGTCGAGATGATATGTTAGGTTACGTTAGGTTATATTACGTTATTGATGTATATGAAGGTCAAACGGAGACCTAGAGGCCTACTCGCCAGGAATGTTTTCAAATATTACCGCCGAAATGTTAGGTTGAGTTAGGTTAGGTTATATTACGTTATAGTTCTATATGACGGTCCCACGGAGACGTAGAGTCCAACAAGCCAGGAACGTGGTCAAATATTACCGCCGAGATGTTAGGTTGGGTTAGGTTAGGTTATATTACGATATTGATGTATATAAAGCTCCCACGGAGACGTAGAGGCCAACTCGCCAGGAATGTGGTCAAATATTACCGCCGAGATGTTATATTGGGTTAGCTTATGTTATATTATGTTATTGATGTATATAAATATCCCACGGAGACGTAGAGGCCACCTCGCCAGGTATGTTTTCAAATATTACCGCCGTGACGTTAGGTTGGGTTAGGTTAGGTTATATTACGTTATTGATGTATACAAAGGTCCCACGGAGACGGAGAAGCCAACTCGCCAGGAATGTGGTCAAATATTACCGCCGCGATGATAGGTTGGGTTAGGTTACGTTATATTACGTTATTGATGTATATAAAGGTCCCACGGAGACGTAGAGGCCAACTCGCCAAGTATGTTTTCACATATTACCGCCGAGATGTTAGGTTGCGTTAGGTTAGGTTATATTGCGATATTGGTGTATATAAAGGTCCCACGGAGACGTAGAGGCCAACAAGCCAGGCATGTGGTCAAATATTACCGCCGAGATGTTAGGTTGGGTTAGGTTAGGTTATATTACGTTATTGATGTATATAAAGATCCCACGGAGACGTAGAGGCCAACTCGCCAGGAATGTTGTCAGATATTACAGCCGCGATGATAGGTTGGGTTAGGTTACGTTGTATTACGTTATTGATGTATATGATGGTCAAACGGAGACGTAGAGGCCAACTCGACAGGAATGATGTTAAATATTACCGGCGAGATGTTAGGTTGGGATAGGTTAGGTTATATTACGTTATTGATGTATATAAAGGTCCCACGGAGACGTAGAGGCCAACAAGACAGGAATGTGGTCAAATATTACCGCCGAGATGTTAGGTTGGGTTAGGTTAGGTTATATTACGTTATTGATGTATATAAAGCTCCCACGAAGACGTAGAGGCCAACTCGCCAGGAATGATGTCAAATATTACCGCCGAGATTTTAAGTTGGGTTAGGTAAGGTTATTTTACGTTATTGATGTATATAAAGGTCCCACGGAGACGTAGAGGCCAACTCGCCAGGAATGTTGTCAAATACTACCGCCGAGATGATAGGTTGGGTTACGATAGGTTATATTACGTTATTGATGTATATGAAGGTCAAACGGAGACCTAGAGGCCAACTCGCCAGGAATGTTTTCAAATATTACCGCCGAGATGTTAGGTTGCGTTAGGTTAGGTTATATTGCGATATTGATGTATATAAAGGTCCCACGGAGACGTAGAGGCCAACAAGCCAGGAACGTGGTCAAATATTACCGCCGAGATGTTAGGTTGGGTTAGGTTAGGTTATATTACGATATTGATGTATATAAAGCTCCCACGGAGACGTAGAGGCCAACTCGCCAGGAATGATGTCAAATATTACCGCCGAGATTTTATGTTGGGTTAGGTTAGGTTATATTACGTTATTGATGTATATAAAGGTCGCACAGAGACGTAGAGGCCAACTCGCCAGGAATGTTGTCAAATATTACCGCCGCGATGATAGGTTGGGTTACGTTAGGTTATATTACGTAATTGATGTATATGAAGGTCAAACGGAGACCTAGAGGCCAACTCGATAGGAATGTTGTCAAATATTACCGGCGAGATGTTAGGTTGGGTTAGGTAAGGTTATATTACGTTATTGATGAATATAAAGGTCCCACGGGGACGTAGAGGCCAACTCGCCAGGAATGTTGTCAAATATTACTGTCGAGATGATAGGTTGGGTCAGGTTACGTTATATTGCGTTATTGATGTATATAAAGGTCCCACGGAGACGTAGAGGCCAACAAGACAGGAATGTGGTCAAATATTACCGCCGAGATGTTAGGTTGGGTTAGGTTAGGTTACATTACGTTATTGATGTATATAAATGTCCCACGGAGACGTAGATGCCAACTCGCCAGGAATGTTTTCAAATATTACCGCCGAGATGTTATATTGGGTTAGCTTATGTTATATTATGTTATTGGTGTATATAAATATCCCACGGAGACGTAGAGGCCACCTCGCCAGGTATGTTTTCAAATATTACCGCCGAGACGTTAGGTTGGATTAGGTTAGGTTATATTACGTTATTGATGTATATAAAGGTCCCACGGAGACGTAGAGGCCAACAAGACAGGAATGTGGTCAAATATTACCGCCGAGATGTTAAGTTGGGTTAGGTTAGGTTATATTACGTTATTGATGTATATAAAGGTCCCACGGAGACGTAGAGGCCAACAAGCCAGGAATGTGGTCAAATATTATCGCCGAGATGTTAGGTTGGTTTAGGTTAGGTTATATTACGTTACAGATGTATATAAAGGTCGCACAGAGACGTAGAGGCCAACTCGCCAGGACTGTTGTCAAATATTACCGCCGCGATGATAGGTTGGGTTAGGTTACGTTATATTACGTTATTGATATATATGATGGTCAAACGGAGACGTAGAGGCAAACTCGACAGGAATGATGTCGAATATTACCGCCGAGATGTTAGGTTGGGTTAGGTTAGGTTATATTACGTTATTGATGTATATAAAGGTCCCACGGAAACGGAGAAGCCAACTCGACAGGAATTTTGTCAAATATTACCGCCGAGATGTTCGGTTGGATTAGGTTAGGTTATATTACGTTATTGAACTATATAAAGGTCCCACGCAGACGTAGAGGCCAACTCGCCAGGAATGTTGTCAAATATTACCGCCGAGATGATAGGTTGGGTTAGGTTACGTTATATTACGTTATTGATGTATATGATGGTCAAACGGAGACGTAGAGGCCACCTCGCCAGGAATGTTGTCAAATACTACCGCCGAGATGATAGGTTGGGTTACGTTAGGTTATATTACGTTATTGATGTATATGAAGGTCAAACGGAGACCTAGAGGGCAACTCGATAGGAATGTTGTCAAATATTACCGGCGAGATGTTAGGTTGGGTTAGGTGAGGTTATATTACGTTATTGATGTATATAAAGGTCCCACGGGGACGTAGAGGCCAACTCGACAGGAATGATGTCAAATATTACCGGCGAGATGTTAGGTTGGGTTAGGTTAGGTTATATTACGTTATTGATGTATATAAAGGTCCCACGGAGACATAGAGGCCAACAAGCCAGGAATGTGGTCAAATATTACCCCCGAGATGTTAGGTTGGGTTAGGCTAGCTTATATTATTTTATTGATGTATACGAAGGTTACACGGAGACGTAGAGGCCAACTCGCCAGGAATGTTGTCAAATACTACCGTCGAGATGATATGTTAGGTTACGTTAGGTTATATTACGTTATTGATGTATATGAAGGTCAAACGGAGACCTAGAGGCCTACTCGCCAGGAATGTTTTCAAATATTACCGCCGAAATGTTAGGTTGAGTTAGGTTAGGTTATATTACGTTATAGTTCTATATGACGGTCCCACGGAGACGTAGAGTCCAACAAGCCAGGAACGTGGTCAAATATTACCGCCGAGATGTTAGGTTGGGTTAGGTTAGGTTATATTACGATATTGATGTATATAAAGCTCCCACGGAGACGTAGAGGCCAACTCGCCAGGAATGTGGTCAAATATTACCGCCGAGATGTTATATTGGGTTAGCTTATGTTATATTATGTTATTGATGTATATAAATATCCCACGGAGACGTAGAGGCCACCTCGCCAGGTATGTTTTCAAATATTACCGCCGTGACGTTAGGTTGGGTTAGGTTAGGTTATATTACGTTATTGATGTATACAAAGGTCCCACGGAGACGGAGAAGCCAACTCGCCAGGAATGTGGTCAAATATTACCGCCGCGATGATAGGTTGGGTTAGGTTACGTTATATTACGTTATTGATGTATATAAAGGTCCCACGGAGACGTAGAGGCCAACTCGCCAAGTATGTTTTCACATATTACCGCCGAGATGTTAGGTTGCGTTAGGTTAGGTTATATTGCGATATTGATGTATATAAAGGTCCCACGGAGACGTAGAGGCCAACAAGCCAGGCATGTGGTCAAATATTACCGCCGAGATGTTAGGTTGGGTTAGGTTAGGTTATATTACGTTATTGATGTATATAAAGATCCCACGGAGACGTAGAGGCCAACTCGCCAGGAATGTTGTCAGATATTACAGCCGCGATGATAGGTTGGGTTAGGTTACGTTGTATTACGTTATTGATGTATATGATGGTCAAACGGAGACGTAGAGGCCAACTCGACAGGAATGATGTTAAATATTACCGGCGAGATGTTAGGTTGGGTTAGGTTAGGTTATACTACGTTATTGATGTATATAAAAGTCCCACGTAGACGTAGATGCCAACTCGCCAGGAATGTTTTCAAATAATACCGCCGAGATGTTAGGTAGGGTTAGGTTAGGTTATATAACGTTATAGATCTATATGAAGGTCCCACGGTGACGTAGTGTCCAACAAGCCAGGAAAGTGGTCAAATATTACCGCCGAGACGTTAGTTTGGGTTAGCTTATGTTATATTATTTTATTGATGTATATAAATATCCCACGGAGACGTAGAGGCCAACTCGCCAGGAATGATGTCAAATATTATCGCCGAGATGTTAGGTTGGTTTAGGTTAGGTTATATTACGTTATAGATGTATATAAAGGTTGCACAGAGACGTAGAGGCCAACAAGCCAGAAATGTGGTCAAATATTACCGCCGAGATGTTAGGTTGGGTTAGGTTAGGTTACATTACGTTATTGATGTATATAAAGGTCCCACGGAGACGTAGAGGCCAACAAGCCAGGAATGTGGTCAAATATTACCGCCGAGATGTTAGGTTGGGTTAGGTTAGGTTATATTACGATATTGATGTATATAAAGCTCCCACGGAGACGTAGAGGCCAACTCGCCAGGAATGTTTTCAAATACTACCGCCGAGATGATAGGTTGGGTTACGTTAGGTTATATCACGTAATTGATGTATATGAAGGTCAAACGGAGACCTAGAGGCCAACTCGATAGGAATGTTGTCAAATATTACCGGCGAGATGTTAGGTTGAGTTAGGTAAGGTTATATTACGTTATTGATGAATATAAAGGTCCCACGGGGACGTAGAGGCCAACTCGCCAGGAATGTTGTCAAATATTACTGTCGAGATGATAGGTTGGGTCAGGTTACGTTATATTGCGTTATTGATGTATATGAAGGTCCTGCGGAGACGCAGAGTCCAACTCGCCAGGTATGTTGTGAAATATTACCGCCGAGATGTTAGGTTGGGTTAGGTTAGGTTATATTACGTTATTGAAGTATATAAAGGTCCCACGGAGACGTAGAGGCCAACAAGACAGGAATGTGGTCAAATATTACCGCCGAGATGTTAGGTTGGGTTAGGTTAGGTTACATTACGTTATTGATGTATATAAAGGTCCCACGGAGACGTAGAGGCCAACAAGCCAGGAATGTGGTCAAATATTACCGCCGAGATGTTAGGTTGGGTTAGGTTAGGTTATATTACGATATTGATGTATATAAAGCTCCCACGGAGACGTAGAGGCCAACTCGCCAGGAATGATGTCAAATATTACCGCCGAGATTTTAGGTTGGGTTAGGTTAGGTTATATTACGTTATTGATGTATATAACGGTCCCACGGAGACGTAGAGGCCAACAAGACAGGAATGTGGTCAAATATTACAGCCGAGATGTTAAGTTGGGTTAGGTTAGGTTATATTACGTTATTGATGTATATAAAGGTCCCACGGAGACGTAGAGGCCAACTCGCCAGGAATGTTTTCAAATATTACCGCCGAGATGTTAGGTTGGGTTAGGTTAGGTTATATTACGCTATAGTTCTATATGACGGTCCCACGGAGACGTAGAGTCCAACAAGCCAGGAATGTGGTCAAATATTACCGCCGAGATGTTATATTGGGTTAGCTTATGTTATATTATGTTATTGATGTATATAAATATCCCACGGAGACGTAGAGGCCAACTCGCCAGGAATGATGTCAAATATTATCGCCGAGATGTTAGGTTGGTTTAGGTTAGGTTATATTACGTTATAGATGTATATAAAGGTTGCACAGAGTCGTAGAGGCCAACAAGCCAGAAATGTGGTCAAATATTACCGCCGAGATGTTAGGTTGGGTTAGGTTAGGTTACATTACGTTATTGATGTATATAAAGGTCCCACGGAGACGTAGAGGCCAACAAGCCAGGAATGTGGTCAAATATTACCGCCGAGATGTTAGGTTGGGTTAGGTTAGGTTATATTACGATATTGATGTATATAAAGCTCCCACGGAGACGTAGAGGCCAACTCGCCAGGAATGTTTTCAAATACTACCGCCGAGATGATAGGTTGGGTTACGTTAGGTTATATTACGTAATTGATGTATATGAAGGTCAAACGGAGACCTAGAGGCCAACTCGATAGGAATGTGGTCAAATATTACAGCCGAGATGTTAAGTTGGGTTAGGTTAGGTTATATTACGTTATTGATGTATATAAAGGTCCCACGGAGACGTAGAGGCCAACTCGCCAGGAATGTTTTCAAATATTACCGCCGAGATGTTAGGTTGGATTAGGTTAGGTTATATTACGCTATAGTTCTATATAACGGTCCCACGGAGACGTAGAGTCCAACAAGCCAGAAATGTGGTCAAATATTACCGCCGAGATGTTAGGTTGGGTTAGGTTGGGTTACATTACGTTATTGATGTATATAAAGGTCCCACGGAGACGTAGAGGCCAACAAGCCAGGAATGTGGTCAAATATTACCGCCGAGATGTTGGGTTGGGTTAGGTTAGGTTATATTACGATATTGATGTATATAAAGCTCCCACGGAGACGTAGAGGCCAACAAGCCAGGAATGTGGTCAAATATTATCGCCGAGATGTTAGGTTGGTTTAGGTTAGGTTATATTACGTTATAGATGTATATAAAGGTTGCACAGAGACGTAGAGGCCAACAAGCCAGAAATGTGGTCAAATATTACCGCCGAGATGTTAGGTTGGGTTAGGTTGGGTTACATTACGTTATTGATGTATATAAAGGTCCCACGGAGACGTAGAGGCCAACAAGCCAGGAATGTGGTCAAATATTACCGCCGAGATGTTGGGTTGGGTTAGGTTAGGTTATATTACGATATTGATGTATATAAAGCTCCCACGGAGACGTAGAGGCCAACTCGCCAGGAATGTTTTCAAATACTACCGCCGAGATGATAGGTTGGGTTACGTTAGGTTATATCACGTAATTGATGTATATGAAGGTCAAACGGAGACCTAGAGGCCAACTCGATAGGAATGTTGTCAAATATTACCGGCGAGATGTTAGGTTGAGTTAGGTAAGGTTATATTACGTTATTGATGAATATAAAGGTCCCACGGGGACGTAGAGGCCAACTCGCCAGGAATGTTGTCAAATATTACTGTCGAGATGATAGGTTGGGTCAGGTTACGTTATATTGCGTTATTGATGTATATGAAGGTCCTGCGGAGACGCAGAGTCCAACTCGCCAGGTATGTTGTCAAATATTACCGCCGAGATGTTAGGTTGGGTTAGGTTAGGTTATATTACGTTATTGAAGTATATATAGGTCCCACGGAGACGTAGAGGCCAACAAGACAGGAATGTGGTCAAATATTACCGCCGAGATGTTAGGTTGGGTTAGGTTAGGTCACATTACGTTATTGATGTATATAAAGGTCCCACGGAGACGTAGAGGCCAACAAGCCAGGAATGTGGTCAAATATTACCGCCGAGATGTTAGGTTGGGTTAGGTTAGGTTATATTACGATATTGATGTATATAAAGCTCCCACGGAGACGTAGAGGCCAACTCGCCAGGAATGATGTCAAATATTACCGCCGAGATTTTAGGTTGGGTTAGGTTAGGTTATATTACGTTATTGACGTATATAACGGTCCCACGGAGACGTAGAGGCCAACAAGACAGGAATGTGGTCAAATATTACAGCCGAGATGTTAAGTTGGGTTAGGTTAGGTTATATTACGTTATTGATGTATATAAAGGTCCCACGGAGACGTAGAGGCCAACCCGCCAGGAATGTTGTCAAATACTACCGTCGAGATGGTAGGTTGGATTAGGTTAGGTTATATTACGTTATTGATGTATATAAAGGTCCCACGGAGACGCAGAGGCCAACAAGACAGGAATGTGGTCAAATATTACCGCCGAGATGTTAGGTTGGGTTAGGTTAGGTTATATTACGTTATTGATGTATTTAAAGCTCCCACGGAGACGTAGAGGCCAACTCGCCAGGAATGATGTCAAATATTACCGCCGAGATTTTAAGTTGGGTTAGGTAAGGTTATTTTACGATATTGATGTATATAAAGGGCCCACGGAGACGTAGAGGCCAACTCGCCAGGAATGTTGTCAAATACTACCGCCGAGATGATAGGTTGGGTTACGTTAGGTTATATTACGTTACTGATGTATATGAAGGTCAAACGGAGACCTAGAGGCCAACTCGCCAGGAATGTTTTCAAATATTACCGCCGAGATGTTAGGTTGGGTTACGTTAGGTTATATTACGTTATTGATGTATATAAAGGTCCCACGGAGACGTAGAGGCCAACACGCCAGGAATGATGGCAAATATTACCGCCGAGATGCTAGGTTGGGTTAGGTTAGGTTATACTACGTTATTGATGTATATAAAAGTCCCACGTAGACGTAGATGCCAACTCGCCAGGAATGTTTTCAAATAATACCGCCGAGATGTTAGGTAGGGTTAGGTTAGGTTATATAACGTTATAGATCTATATGAAGGTCCCACGGTGACGTAGTGTCCAACAAGCCAGGAAAGTGGTCAAATATTACCGCCGAGACGTTAGTTTGGGTTAGCTTATGTTATATTATTTTATTGATGTATATAAATATCCCACGGAGACGTAGAGGCCAACTCGCCAGGAATGATGTCAAATATTATCGCCGAGATGTTAGGTTGGTTTAGGTTAGGTTATATTACGTTATAGATGTATATAAAGGTTGCACAGAGACGTAGAGGCCAACAAGCCAGAAATGTGATCAAATATTACCGCCGAGATGTTAGGTTGGGTTAGGTTAGGTTACATTACGTTATTGATGTATATAAAGGTCCCACGGAGACGTAGAGGCCAACAAGCCAGGAATGTGGTCAAATATTACCGCCGAGATGTTAGGTTGGGTTAGGTTAGGTTATATTACGATATTGATGTATATAAAGCTCCCACGGAGACGTAGAGGCCAACTCGCCAGGAATGTTTTCAAATACTACCGCCGAGATGATAGGTTGGGTTACGTTAGGTTATATCACGTAATTGATGTATATGAAGGTCAAACGGAGACCTAGAGGCCAACTCGATAGGAATGTTGTCAAATATTACCGGCGAGATGTTAGGTTGAGTTAGGTAAGGTTATATTACGTTATTGATGAATATAAAGGTCCCACGGGGACGTAGAGGCCAACTCGCCAGGAATGTTGTCAAATATTACTGTCGAGATGATAGGTTGGGTCAGGTTACGTTATATTGCGTTATTGATGTATATGAAGGTCCTGCGGAGACGCAGAGTCCAACTCGCCAGGTATGTTGTGAAATATTACCGCCGAGATGTTAGGTTGGGTTAGGTTAGGTTATATTACGTTATTGAAGTATATAAAGGTCCCACGGAGACGTAGAGGCAAACAAGACAGGAATGTGGTCAAATATTACCGCCGAGATGTTAGGTTGGGTTAGGTTAGGTTACATTACGTTATTGATGTATATAAAGGTCCCACGGAGACGTAGAGGCCAACAAGCCAGGAATGTGGTCAAATATTACCGCCGAGATGTTAGGTTGGGTTAGGTTAGGTTATATTACGATATTGATGTATATAAAGCTCCCACGGAGACGTAGAGGCCAACTCGCCAGGAATGATGTCAAATATTACCGCCGAGATTTTAGGTTGGGTTAGGTTAGGTTATATTACGTTATTGATGTATATAACGGTCCCACGGAGACGTAGAGGCCAACAAGACAGGAATGTGGTCAAATATTACAGCCGAGATGTTAAGTTGGGTTAGGTTAGGTTATATTACGTTATTGATGTATATAAAGGTCCCACGGAGACGTGGAGGCCAACTCGCCAGGAATGTTTTCAAATATTACCGCCGAGATGTTAGGTTGGGTTAGGTTAGGTTATATTACGCTATAGTTCTATATGACGGTCCCACGGAGACGTAGAGTCCAACAAGCCAGGAATGTGGTCAAATATTACCGCCGAGATGTTATATTGGGTTAGCTTATGTTATATTATGTTATTGATGTATATAAATATCCCACGGAGACGTAGAGGCCAACTCGCCAGGAATGATGTCAAATATTATCGCCGAGATGTTAGGTTGGTTTAGGTTAGGTTATATTACGTTATAGATGTATATAAAGGTTGCACAGAGTCGTAGAGGCCAACAAGCCAGAAATGTGGTCAAATATTACCGCCGAGATGTTAGGTTGGGTTAGGTTAGGTTACATTACGTTATTGATGTATATAAAGGTCCCACGGAGACGTAGAGGCCAACAAGCCAGGAATGTGGTCAAATATTACCGCCGAGATGTTAGGTTGGGTTAGGTTAGGTTATATTACGATATTGATGTATATAAAGCTCCCACGGAGACGTAGAGGCCAACTCGCCAGGAATGTTTTCAAATACTACCGCCGAGATGATAGGTTGGGTTACGTTAGGTTATATCACGTAATTGATGTATATGAAGGTCAAACGGAGACCTAGAGGCCAACTCGATAGGAATGTTGTCAAATATTACAGCCGAGATGTTAAGTTGGGTTAGGTTAGGTTATATTACGTTATTGATGTATATAAAGGTCCCACGGAGACGTAGAGGCCAACTCGCCAGGAATGTTTTCAAATATTACCGCCGAGATGTTAGGTTGGATTAGGTTAGGTTATATTACGCTATAGTTCTATATAACGGTCCCACGGAGACGTAGAGTCCAACAAGCCAGAAATGTGGTCAAATATTACCGCCGAGATGTTAGGTTGGGTTAGGTTGGGTTACATTACGTTATTGATGTATATAAAGGTCCCACGGAGACGTAGAGGCCAACAAGCCAGGAATGTGGTCAAATATTACCGCCGAGATGTTGGGTTGGGTTAGGTTAGGTTATATTACGATATTGATGTATATAAAGCTCCCACGGAGACGTAGAGGCCAACAAGCCAGGAATGTGGTCAAATATTATCGCCGAGATGTTAGGTTGGTTTAGGTTAGGTTATATTACGTTATAGATGTATATAAAGGTTGCACAGAGACGTAGAGGCCAACAAGCCAGAAATGTGGTCAAATATTACCGCCGAGATGTTAGGTTGGGTTAGGTTGGGTTACATTACGTTATTGATGTATATACAGGTCCCACGGAGACGTAGAGGCCAACAAGCCAGGAATGTGGTCAAATATTACCGCCGAGATGTTGGGTTGGGTTAGGTTAGGTTATATTACGATATTGATGTATATAAAGCTCCCACGGAGACGTAGAGGCCAACTCGCCAGGAATGTTTTCAAATACTACCGCCGAGATGATAGGTTGGGTTACGTTAGGTTATATCACGTAATTGATGTATATGAAGGTCAAACGGAGACCTAGAGGCCAACTCGATAGGAATGTTGTCAAATATTACCGGCGAGATGTTAGGTTGAGTTAGGTAAGGTTATATTACGTTATTGATGAATATAAAGGTCCCACGGGGACGTAGAGGCCAACTCGCCAGGAATGTTGTCAAATATTACTGTCGAGATGATAGGTTGGGTCAGGTTACGTTATATTGCGTTATTGATGTATATGAAGGTCCTGCGGAGACGCAGAGTCCAACTCGCCAGGTATGTTGTCAAATATTACCGCCGAGATGTTAGGTTGGGTTAGGTTAGGTTATATTACGTTATTGAAGTATATATAGGTCCCACGGAGACGTAGAGGCCAACAAGACAGGAATGTGGTCAAATATTACCGCCGAGATGTTAGGTTGGGTTAGGTTAGGTTACATTACGTTATTGATGTATATAAAGGTCCCACGGAGACGTAGAGGCCAACAAGCCAGGAATGTGGTCAAATATTACCGCCGAGATGTTAGGTTGGGTTAGGTTAGGTTATATTACGATATTGATGTATATAAAGCTCCCACGGAGACGTAGAGGCCAACTCGCCAGGAATGATGTCAAATATTACCGCCGAGATTTTAGGTTGGGTTAGGTTAGGTTATATTACGTTATTGACGTATATAACGGTCCCACGGAGACGTAGAGGCCAACAAGACAGGAATGTGGTCAAATATTACCGCCGAGATGTTAGGTTGGGTTAGGTTAGGTTATATTACGTTATTGATGTATTTAAAGCTCCCACGGAGACGTAGAGGCCAACTCGCCAGGAATGATGTCAAATATTACCGCCGAGATTTTAAGTTGGGTTAGGTAAGGTTATTTTACGATATTGATGTATATAAAGGGCCCACGGAGACGTAGAGGCCAACTCGCCAGGAATGTTGTCAAATACTACCGCCGAGATGATAGGTTGGGTTACGTTAGGTTATATTACGTTACTGATGTATATGAAGGTCAAACGGAGACCTAGAGGCCAACTCGCCAGGAATGTTTTCAAATATTACCGCCGAGATGTTAGGTTGGGTTAGGTTAGGTTATATTACGTTATTGATGTATATAAAGGTCCCACGGAGACGTAGAGGCCAACACGCCAGGAATGATGGCAAATATTACCGCCGAGATGCTAGGTTGGGTTAGGTTAGGTTATACTACGTTATTGATGTATATAAAAGTCCCACGTAGACGTAGATGCCAACTCGCCAGGAATGTTTTCAAATAATACCGCCGAGATGTTAGGTAGGGTTAGGTTAGGTTATATAACGTTATAGATCTATATGAAGGTCCCACGGTGACGTAGTGTCCAACAAGCCAGGAAAGTGGTCAAATATTACCGCCGAGATGTTAGTTTGGGTTAGCTTATGTTATATTATTTTATTGATGTATATAAATATCCCACGGAGACGTAGAGGCCAACTCGCCAGGAATGATGTCAAATATTATCGCCGAGATGTTAGGTTGGTTTAGGTTAGGTTATATTACGTTATAGATGTATATAAAGGTTGCACAGAGACGTAGAGGCCAACAAGCCAGAAATGTGGTCAAATATTACCGCCGAGATGTTAGGTTGGGTTAGGTTAGGTTACATTACGTTATTGATGTATATAAAGGTCCCACGGAGACGTAGAGGCCAACAAGCCAGGAATATGGTCAAATATTACCGCCGAGATGTTAGGTTGGGTTAGGTTAGGTTATATTACGATATTGATGTATATAAAGCTCCCACGGAGACGTAGAGGCCAACTCGCCAGGAATGTTTTCAAATACTACCGCCGAGATGATAGGTTGGGTTACGTTAGGTTATATCACGTAATTGATGTATATGAAGGTCAAACGGAGACCTAGAGGCCAACTCGATAGGAATGTTGTCAAATATTACCGGCGAGATGTTAGGTTGAGTTAGGTAAGGTTATATTACGTTATTGATGAATATAAAGGTCCCACGGGGACGTAGAGGCCAACTCGCCAGGAATGTTGTCAAATATTACTGTCGAGATGATAGGTTGGGTCAGGTTACGTTATATTGCGTTATTGATGTATATGAAGGTCCTGCGGAGACGCAGAGTCCAACTCGCCAGGTATGTTGTCAAATATTACCGCCGAGATGTTAGGTTGGGTTAGGTTAGGTTATATTACGTTATTGAAGTATATAAAGGTCCCACGGAGACGTAGAGGCCAACAAGACAGGAATGTGGTCAAATATTACCGCCGAGATGTTAGGTTGGGTTAGGTTAGGTTACATTACGTTATTGATGTATATAAAGGTCCCACGGAGACGTAGAGGCCAACAAGCCAGGAATGTGGTCAAATATTACCGCCGAGATGTTAGGTTGGGTTAGGTTAGGTTATATTACGATATTGATGTATATAAAGCTCCCACGGAGACGTAGAGGCCAACTCGCCAGGAATGATGTCAAATATTACCGCCGAGATTTTAGGTTGGGTTAGGTTAGGTTATATTACGTTATTGATGTATATAACGGTCCCACGGAGACGTAGAGGCCAACAAGACAGGAATGTGGTCAAATATTACAGCCGAGATGTTAAGTTGGGTTAGGTTAGGTTATATTACGTTATTGATGTATATAAAGGTCCCACGGAGACGTAGAGGCCAACTCGCCAGGAATGTTTTCAAATATTACCGCCGAGATGTTAGGTTGGGTTAGGTTAGGTTATATTACGCTATAGTTCTATATGACGGTCCCACGGAGACGTAGAGTCCAACAAGCCAGGAATGTGGTCAAATATTACCGCCGAGATGTTATATTGGGTTAGCTTATGTTATATTATGTTATTGATGTATATAAATATCCCACGGAGACGTAGAGGCCAACTCGCCAGGAATGATGTCAAATATTATCGCCGAGATGTTAGGTTGGTTTAGGTTAGGTTATATTACGTTATAGATGTATATAAAGGTTGCACAGAGTCGTAGAGGCCAACAAGCCAGAAATGTGGTCAAATATTACCGCCGAGATGTTAGGTTGGGTTAGGTTAGGTTACATTACGTTATTGATGTATATAAAGGTCCCACGGAGACGTAGAGGCCAACAAGCCAGGAATGTGGTCAAATATTACCGCCGAGATGTTAGGTTGGGTTAGGTTAGGTTATATTACGATATTGATGTATATAAAGCTCCCACGGAGACGTAGAGGCCAACTCGCCAGGAATGTTTTCAAATACTACCGCCGAGATGATAGGTTGGGTTACGTTAGGTTATATTAC
Organism: Xylocopa violacea; assembly: GCA_963969225.1. Lineage (NCBI taxonomy): Eukaryota > Metazoa > Arthropoda > Insecta > Hymenoptera > Apidae > Xylocopa > Xylocopa violacea. Next base: position 29,061 of record CAXAJV010001300.1, read on the forward strand.
GTAATTGATGTATATGAAGGTCAAACGGAGACCTAGAGGTCAACTCGATAGGAATGTGGTCAAATATTACAGCCGAGATGTTAAGTTGGGTTAGGTTAGGTTATATTACGTTATTGATGTATATAAAGGTCCCACGGAGACGTAGAGGCCAACTCGCCAGGAATGTTTTCAAATATTACCGCCGAGATGTTAGGTTGGATTAGGTTAGGTTATATTACGCTATAGTTCTATATAACGGTCCCACGGAGACGTAGAGTCCAACAAGCCAGGAATGTGGTCAAATATTACCGCCGAGATGTTATATTGGGTTAGCTTATGTTATATTATGTTATTGATGTATATAAATATCCCACGGAGACGTAGAGGCCACCTCGCCAGGTATGTTTTCAAATATTACCGCCGAGATTTTAGGTTGGGTTATGTTAGGTTATATTACGTTATTGATGTATATAAAGGTCACACGGAGACGTAGAGGCCAACAAGACAGGAATGTGGTCAAATATTACCGCCGAGATGTTAGGTTGGGTTAGGTTAGGTTATATTACGTTAGTGATGTATATAAATGTCCCGCGGAGACGTAGAGGCCAACTCGCCAGGAATGTTGTCAAATACTACCGTCGAGATGACAGGTTGTGTTACGTTAGGTTATATTACGTTATTGATGTATATGAAGGTCAAACGGAGACCTAGAGGCCAACTCGATGGGAACGTTGTCAAATACTACCGGCGAGATGTTAGGTTGGGTTAGGTAAGGTTATATTACGTTATTGATGTCTATAAAGGTCCCACGGGGACGTAGAGGCCATCTCGCCAGGTATGTTGTCAGATATTGCCTCCGAGATGATAGGTTGGGTTAGGTTAGGTTATATTTCGTTATTGATGTATATGAAGGTCCCACGGAGACGGAGAAGCCAACTCGCCAGGAATGTGGTCAAATATTACCGCCGAGATGTTAGGTTGGGTTAGGTTAGGTTATATTACGCTATAGTTCTATATGACGGTCCCACGGAGACGTAGAGTCCAACAAGCCAGGAATGTGGTCAAATATTACCGCCGAGATGTTATATTGGGTTAGCTTATGTTATATTATGTTATTGATGTATATAAATATCCCACGGAGACGTAGAGGCCAACTCGCCAGGAATGATGTCAAATATTATCGCCGAGATGTTAGGTTGGTTTAGGTTAGGTTATATTACGTTATAGATGTATATAAAGGTCCCACGGAGACGTAGAGGCCAACAAGCCAGGAATGTGGTCAAATATTACCGCCGAGATGTTAGGTTGGGTTAGGTTAGGTTATATTACGATATTGATGTATATAAAGCTCCCACGGAGACGTAGAGGCCAACTCGCCAGGAATGATGTCAAATATTACCGCCGAGATTTTAGGTTGGGTTAGGTTAGGTTATATTACGTTATTGATGTATATAACGGTCCCACGGAGACGTAGAGGCCAACAAGACAGGAATGTGGTCAAATATTACAGCCGAGATGTTAAGTTGGGTTAGGTTAGGTTATATTACGTTATTGATGTATATAAAGGTCCCACGGAGACGTAGATGCCAACTCGCCAGGAATGTTTTCAAATATTACCGCCGAGATGTTAGGTTGGGTTAGGTTAGGTTATATTACGCTATAGTTCTATATGACGGTCCCACGGAGACGTAGAGTCCAACAAGCCAGGAATGTGGTCAAATATTACCGCCGAGATGTTATATTGGGTTAGCTTATGTTATATTATGTTATTGATGTATATAAATATCCCGCGGAGACGTAGAGGCCAACTCGCCAGGAATGATGTCAAATATTATCGCCGAGATGTTAGGTTGGTTTAGGTTAGGTTATATTACGTTATAGATGTATATAAAGGTTGCACAGAGTCGTAGAGGCCAACAAGCCAGAAATGTGGTCAAATATTACCGCCGAGATGTTAGGTTGGGTTAGGTTAGGTTACATTACGTTATTGATGTATATAAAGGTCCCACGGAGACGTAGAGGCCAACAAGCCAGGAATGTGGTCAAATATTACCGCCGAGATGTTAGGTTGGGTTAGGTTAGGTTATATTACGATATTGATGTATATAAAGCTCCCACGGAGACGTAGAGGCCAACTCGCCAGGAATGTTTTCAAATACTACCGCCGAGATGATAGGTTGGGTTACGTTAGGTTATATTACGTAATTGATGTATATGAAGGTCAAACGGAGACCTAGAGGCCAACTCGATAGGAATGTGGTCAAATATTACAGCCGAGATGTTAAGTTGGGTTAGGTTAGGTTATATTACGTTATTGATGTATATAAAGGTCCCACGGAGACGTAGAGGCCAACTCGCCAGGAATGTTTTCAAATATTACCGCCGAGATGTTAGGTTGGATTAGGTTAGGTTATATTACGCTATAGTTCTATATAACGGTCCCACGGAGACGTAGAGTCCAACAAGCCAGGAATGTGGTCAAATATTACCGCCGAGATGTTATATTGGGTTAGCTTATGTTATATTATGTTATTGATGTATATAAATATCCCACGGAGACGTAGAGGCCACCTCGCCAGGTATGTTTTCAAATATTACCGCCGAGATTTTAGGTTGGGTTATGTTAGGTTATATTACGTTATTGATGTATATAAAGGTCACACGGAGACGTAGAGGCCAACAAGACAGGAATGTGGTCAAATATTACCGCCGAGATGTTAGGTTGGGTTAGGTTAGGTTATATTACGTTAGTGATGTATATAAATGTCCCACGGAGACGTAGAGGCCAACTCGCCAGGAATGTTGTCAAATACTACCGTCGAGATGACAGGTTGTGTTACGTTAGGTTATATTACGTTATTGATGTATATAAAGGTCCCACGGAGACGTAGAGGCCAACTCGCCAGGAATGTTTTCAAATATTACCGCCGAGATGTTAGGTTGGGTTAGGTTAGGTTATATTACGCTATAGTTCTATATGACGGTCCCACGGAGACGTAGAGTCCAACAAGCCAGGAATGTGGTCAAATATTACGCCGAGATGTTATATTGGGTTAGCTTATGTTATATTATGTTATTGATGTATATAAATATCCCACGGAGACGTAGAGACCAACTCGCCAGGAATGATGTCAAATATTATCGCCGAGATGTTAGGTTGGTTTAGGTTAGGTTATATTACGTTATAGATGTATATAAAGGTTGCACAGAGTCGTAGAGGCCAACAAGCCAGAAATGTGGTCAAATATTACCGCCGAGATGTTAGGTTGGGTTAGGTTAGGTTACATTACGTTATTGATGTATATAAAGGTCCCACGGAGACGTAGAGGCCAACAAGCCAGGAATGTGGTCAAATATTACCGCCGAGATGTTAGGTTGGGTTAGGTTAGGTTATATTACGATATTGATGTATATAAAGCTCCCACGGAGACGTAGAGGCCAACTCGCCAGGAATGTTTTCAAATACTACCGCCGAGATGATAGGTTGGGTTACGTTAGGTTATATTACGTAATTGATGTATATGAAGGTCAAACGGAGACCTAGAGGTCAACTCGATAGGAATGTGGTCAAATATTACAGCCGAGATGTTAAGTTGGGTTAGGTTAGGTTATATTACGTTATTGATGTATATAAATGTCCCACGGAGACGTAGAGGCCAACTCGCCAGGAATGTTGTCAAATACTACCGTCGAGATGACAGGTTGTGTTACGTTAGGTTATATTACGTTATTGATGTATATGAAGGTCAAACGGAGACCTAGAGGCCAACTCGATGGGAACGTTGTCAAATACTACCGGCGAGATGTTAGGTTGGGTTAGGTAAGGTTATATTACGTTATTGATGTCTATAAAGGTCCCACGGGGACGTAGAGGCCATCTCGCCAGGTATGTTGTCAGATATTGCCTCCGAGATGATAGGTTGGGTTAGGTTAGGTTATATTTCGTTATTGATGTATATGAAGGTCCCACGGAGACGGAGAAGCCAACTCGCCAGGAATGTGGTCAAATATTACCGCCGAGATGTTAGGTTGGGTTAGGTTAGGTTATATTACGCTATAGTTCTATATGACGGTCCCACGGAGACGTAGAGTCCAACAAGCCAGGAATGTGGTCAAATATTACCGCCGAGATGTTATATTGGGTTAGCTTATGTTATATTATGTTATTGATGTATATAAATATCCCACGGAGACGTAGAGGCCAACTCGCCAGGAATGATGTCAAATATTATCGCCGAGATGTTAGGTTGGTTTAGGTTAGGTTATATTACGTTATAGATGTATATAAAGGTTGCACAGAGTCGTAGAGGCCAACAAGCCAGAAATGTGGTCAAATATTACCGCCGAGATGTTAGGTTGGGTTAGGTTAGGTTACATTACGTTATTGATGTATATAAAGGTCCCACGGAGACGTAGAGGCCAACAAGCCAGGAATGTGGTAAAATATTACCGCCGAGATGTTAGGTTGGGTTAGGTTAGGTTATATTACGATATTGATGTATATAAAGCTCCCACGGAGACGTAGAGGCCAACTCGCCAGGAATGTTTTCAAATACTACCGCCGAGATGATAGGTTGGGTTACGTTAGGTTATATTACGTAATTGATGTATATGAAGGTCAAACGGAGACCTAGAGGCCAACTCGATAGGAATGTGGTCAAATATTACAGCCGAGATGTTAAGTTGGGTTAGGTTAGGTTATATTACGTTATTGATGTATATAAAGGTCCCACGGAGACGTAGAGGCCAACTCGCCAGGAATGTTTTCAAATATTACCGCCGAGATGTTAGGTTGGATTAGGTTAGGTTATATTACGCTATAGTTCTATATAACGGTCCCACGGAGACGTAGAGTCCAACAAGCCAGGAATGTGGTCAAATATTACCGCCGAGATGTTATATTGGGTTAGCTTATGTTATATTATGTTATTGATGTATATAAATATCCCACGGAGACGTAGAGGCCACCTCGCCAGGTATGTTTTCAAATATTACCGCCGAGATTTTAGGTTGGGTTATGTTAGGTTATATTACGTTATTGATGTATATAAAGGTCACACGGAGACGTAGAGGCCAACAAGACAGGAATGTGGTCAAATATTACCGCCGAGATGTTAGGTTGGGTTAGGTTAGGTTATATTACGTTAGTGATGTATATAAATGTCCCACGGAGACGTAGAGGCCAACTCGCCAGGAATGTTGTCAAATACTACCGTCGAGATGACAGGTTGTGTTACGTTAGGTTATATTACGTTATTGATGTATATGAAGGTCAAACGGAGACCTAGAGGCCAACTCGATGGGAACGTTGTCAAATACTACCGGCGAGATGTTAGGTTGGGTTAGGTAAGGTTATATTACGTTATTGATGTCTATAAAGGTCCCACGGGGACGTAGAGGCCATCTCGCCAGGTATGTTGTCAGATATTGCCTCCGAGATGATAGGTTGGGTTAGGTTAGGTTATATTTCGTTATTGATGTATATGAAGGTCCCACGGAGACGGAGAAGCCAACTCGCCAGGAATGTGGTCAAATATTACCGCCGAGATGTTAGGTTGGGTTAGGTTAGGTTATATTACGCTATAGTTCTATATGACGGTCCCACGGAGACGTAGAGTCCAACAAGCCAGGAATGTGGTCAAATATTACCGCCGAGATGTTATATTGGGTTAGCTTATGTTATATTATGTTATTGATGTATATAAATATCCCACGGAGACGTAGAGGCCAACTCGCCAGGAATGATGTCAAATATTATCGCCGAGATGTTAGGTTGGTTTAGGTTAGGTTATATTACGTTATAGATGTATATAAAGGTTGCACAGAGTCGTAGAGGCCAACAAGCCAGAAATGTGGTCAAATATTACCGCCGAGATGTTAGGTTGGGTTAGGTTAGGTTACATTACGTTATTGATGTATATAAAGGTCCCACGGAGACGTAGAGGCCAACAAGCCAGGAATGTGGTAAAATATTACCGCCGAGATGTTAGGTTGGGTTAGGTTAGGTTATATTACGATATTGATGTATATAAAGCTCCCACGGAGACGTAGAGGCCAACTCGCCAGGAATGTTTTCAAATACTACCGCCGAGATGATAGGTTGGGTTACGTTAGGTTATATTACGTAATTGATGTATATGAAGGTCAAACGGAGACCTAGAGGCCAACTCGATAGGAATGTGGTCAAATATTACAGCCGAGATGTTAAGTTGGGTTAGGTTAGGTTATATTACGTTATTGATGTATATAAAGGTCCCACGGAGACGTAGAGGCCAACTCGCCAGGAATGTTTTCAAATATTACCGCCGAGATGTTAGGTTGGATTAGGTTAGGTTATATTACGCTATAGTTCTATATAACGGTCCCACGGAGACGTAGAGTCCAACAAGCCAGGAATGTGGTCAAATATTACCGCCGAGATCTTATATTGGGTTAGCTTATGTTATATTATGTTATTGATGTATATAAATATCCCACGGAGACGTAGAGGCCACCTCGCCAGGTATGTTTTCAAATATTACCGCCGAGATTTTAGGTTGGGTTATGTTAGGTTATATTACGTTATTGATGTATATAAAGGTCACACGGAGACGTAGAGGCCAACAAGACAGGAATGTGGTCAAATATTACCGCCGAGATGTTAGGTTGGGTTAGGTTAGGTTATATTACGTTAGTGATGTATATAAATGTCCCACGGAGACGTAGAGGCCAACTCGCCAGGAATGTTGTCAAATACTACCGTCGAGATGACAGGTTGTGTTACGTTAGGTTATATTACGTTATTGATGTATATGGAGGTCAAACGGAGACCTAGAGGCCAACTCGATGGGAACGTTGTCAAATACTACCGGCGAGATGTTAGGTTGGGTTAGGTAAGGTTATATTACGTTATTGATGTCTATAAAGGTCCCACGGGGACGTAGAGGCCATCTCGCCAGGTATGTTGTCAGATATTGCCTCCGAGATGATAGGTTGGGTTAGGTTAGGTTATATTTCGTTATTGATGTATATGAAGGTCCCACGGAGACGGAGAAGCCAACTCGCCAGGAATGTGGTCAAATATTACCACCGAGATGTTAGGTTGGGTTAGGTTAGGTTATATTACGTTATTGATGTATATAAAGATCCCACGGAGACGTAGAGGCCAACTCGCCAGGTATGTTGTCAAATATTACCGCCGAGATTTTAGGTTGGGTTAGGTTAGTTTATATTACGTTATTGATGTATATAAAGGTCCCACGGAGACGTAGAGGCCAACAAGACAGGAATGTGGTCAGATATTACCGCCGACATGTTAGGTTGGGTTAGGTTAGGTTATATTACGATATTGATGTATATAAAGCTCCCACGGGACGTGGAGGCCAACAAGCCAGGAATGTGGTCAAATATTACCGCCGAGATGTTCGGTTGGGTTAGGCTAGCTTATATTATGTTATTGATGTATACGAAGGTTACACGGGGACGTAGAGGCCAACTCGCCAGGAATGTTGTCAAATAATACCGCCGAGATGATAGGTTGGGTTACGTTAGGTTATATTACGTTATTGATGTACATGAAGGTCAAACGGAGACCTAGAGACCAACTCGAAAGGAATGTTGTCAAATATTACCGGCGAGATGTTAGGTTGGGTTAGGTAAGGTTATATTCCGTTATTGATGGATATAAATGTCCCACGGGGACGTAGAGGCCAACTCGCCAGGAATGATGTCAAATATTACCGCCGAGATGATAGGTTGGGTTAAGTTACGTTATATTACGTTATTGATGTACATGAAGGTCAAACGGAGACCTAGAGACCAACTCGAAAGGAATGTTGTCAAATATTAGCGGCGAGATGTTAGGTTGGGTTAGGTAAGGTTATATTCCGTTATTGATGGATATAAGTGTCCCACGGGGACGTAGAGGCCAACTCGCCAGGAATGTTTTCAAATATTACCGCCGAGATGATAGGTTGGGTTAGGTTACGTTATATTACGTTATTGATGTATATAAAGGTCCCACGGAGACGTAGAGGCCAACAAGACAGGAATGTGGTCAAATATTACCGCCGAGATGATAGGTTGGGTTACGTTAGGTTATATTACGTAATTGATGTATATGAAGGTCAAACGGAGACCTAGAGGCCAACTCGATAGGAATGTTGTCAAATATTACCGGCGAGATGTTAGGTTGGGTTAGGTAAGGTTATATTACGTTATTGATGAATATAAAGGTCCCACGGGGACGTAGAGGCCAACTCGCCAGGAATGTTGTCAAATATTACTGTCGAGATGATAGGTTGGGTCAGGTTACGTTATATTGCGTTATTGATGTATATGAAGGTCCTGCGGAGACGCAGAGTCCAACTCGCCAGGTATGTTGTCCAATATTACCGCCGAGATGTTAGGTTGGGTTAGGTTAGGTTATATTACGTTATTGAAGTATATAAAGGTCCCACGGAGACGTAGAGGCCAACAAGACAGGAATGTGGTCAAATATTACCGCCGAGATGTTAGGTTGGGTTAGGTTAGGTTACATTACGTTATTGTTGTATATAAAGGTCCCACGGAGACGTAGAGGCCAACAAGCCAGGAATGTTGTCAAATACTACCGCCGAGATGATAGGTTGGGTTACGTTAGGTTATATTACGTTATTGATGTATATGAAGGTCAAACGGAGACCTAGAGGCCAACTCGATAGGAATGTTGTCAAATATTACCGGCGAGATGTTAGGTTGGGTTAGGTAAGGTTATATTACGTTATTGATGTCTATAAAGGTCCCATGGGGACGTAGAGGCCAACTCGCCAGGAATGTTGTCAAATATTACCGCCGAGATGTTAGGTTGGGTTAGGTTAGGTTATATTACGATATTGATGTATATAAAGCTCCCACGGAGACGTAGAGGCCAACTCGCCAGGAATGTTTTCAAATACTACCGCCGAGATGATAGGTTGGGTTACGTTAGGTTATATCACGTAATTGATGTATATGAAGGTCAAACGGAGACCTAGAGGCCAACTCGATAGGAATGTTGTCAAATATTACCGGCGAGATGTTAGGTTGAGTTAGGTAAGGTTATATTACGTTATTGATGAATATAAAGGTCCCACGGGGACGTAGAGGCCAACTCGCCAGGAATGTTGTCAAATATTACTGTCGAGATGATAGGTTGGGTCAGGTTACGTTATATTGCGTTATTGATGTATATGAAGGTCCTGCGGAGACGCAGAGTCCAACTCGCCAGGTATGTTGTCAAATATTACCGCCGAGATGTTAGGTTGGGTTAGGTTAGGTTATATTACGTTATTGAAGTATATAAAGGTCCCACGGAGACGTAGAGGCCAACAAGACAGGAATGTGGTCAAATATTACCGCCGAGATGTTAGGTTGGGTTAGGTTAGGTTACATTACGTTATTGATGTATATAAAGGTCCCACGGAGACGTAGAGGCCAACTCGCCAGGAATGTTTTCAAATATTACCGCCGAGATGTTAGGTTGGGTTAGGTTAGGTTATATTACGCTATAGTTCTATATGACGGTCCCACGGAGACGTAGAGTCCAACAAGCCAGGAATGTGGTCAAATATTACCGCCGAGATGTTATATTGGGTTAGCTTATGTTATATTATGTTATTGATGTATATAAATATCCCACGGAGACGTAGAGGCCAACTCGCCAGGAATGATGTCAAATATTATCGCCGAGATGTTAGGTTGGTTTAGGTTAGGTTATATTACGTTATAGATGTATATAAAGGTTGCACAGAGTCGTAGAGGCCAACAAGCCAGAAATGTGGTCAAATATTACCGCCGAGATGTTAGGTTGGGTTAGGTTAGGTTACATTACGTTATTGATGTATATAAAGGTCCCACGGAGACGTAGAGGCCAACAAGCCAGGAATGTGGTCAAATATTACCGCCGAGATGTTAGGTTGGGTTAGGTTAGGTTATATTACGATATTGATGTATATAAAGCTCCCACGGAGACGTAGAGGCCAACTCGCCAGGAATGTTTTCAAATACTACCGCCGAGATGATAGGTTGGGTTACGTTAGGTTATATTACGCTATAGTTCTATATAACGGTCCCACGGAGACGTAGAGTCCAACAAGCCAAGAATGTGGTCAAATATTACCGCCGAGATGTTATATTGGGTTAGCTTATGTTATATTATGTTATTGATGTATATAAATATCCCACGGAGACGTAGAGGCCACCTCGCCAGGTATGTTTTCAAATATTACCGCCGAGATTTTAGGTTGGGTTATGTTAGGTTATATTACGTTATTGATGTATATAAAGGTCACACGGAGACGTAGAGGCCAACAAGACAGGAATGTGGTCAAATATTACCGCCGAGATGTTAGGTTGGGTTAGGTTAGGTTATATTACGTTAGTGATGTATATAAATGTCCCACGGAGACGTAGAGGCCAACTCGCCAGGAATGTTGTCAAATACTACCGTCGAGATGACAGGTTGTGTTACGTTAGGTTATATTACGTTATTGATGTATATGAAGGTCAAACGGAGACCTAGAGGCCAACTCGATGGGAACGTTGTCAAATACTACCGGCGAAATGTTAGGTTGGGTTAGGTAAGGTTATATTACGTTATTGATGTCTATAAAGGTCCCACGGGGACGTAGAGGCCATCTCGCCAGGTATGTTGTCAGATATTGCCTCCGAGATGATAGGTTGGGTTAGGTTAGGTTATATTTCGTTATTGATGTATATGAAGGTCCCACGGAGACGGAGAAGCCAACTCGCCAGGAATGTGGTCAAATATTACCGCCGAGATGTTAGGTTGGGTTAGGTTAGGTTATATTACGTTATTGATGTATATAAAGATCCCACGGAGACGTAGAGGCCAACTCGCCAGGTGTGTTGTCAAATATTACCGCCGAGATTTTAGGTTGGGTTAGGTTAGTTTATATTACGTTATTGATGTATATAAAGGTCCCACGGAGACGTAGAGGCCAACAAGACAGGAATGTGGTCAGATATTACCGCCGACATGTTAGGTTGGGTTAGGTTAGGTTATATTACGATATTGATGTATATAAAGCTCCCACGGGACGTGGAGGCCAACAAGCCAGGAATGTGGTCAAATATTACCGCCGAGATGTTCGGTTGGGTTAGGCTAGCTTATATTATGTTATTGATGTATACGAAGGTTACACGGGGACGTAGAGGCCAACTCGCCAGGAATGTTGTCAAATAATACCGCCGAGATGATAGGTTGGGTTACGTTAGGTTATATTACGTTATTGATGTACATGAAGGTCAAACGGAGACCTAGAGACCAACTCGAAAGGAATGTTGTCAAATATTACCGGCGAGATGTTAGGTTGGGTTAGGTAAGGTTATATTCCGTTATTGATGGATATAAATGTCCCACGGGGACGTAGAGGCCAACTCGCCAGGAATGATGTCAAATATTATCGCCGAGATGTTAGGTTGGTTTAGGTTAGGTTATATTACGTTATAGATGTATATAAAGGTTGCACAGAGACGTAGAGGCCAACTCGCCAGGAATGTTGTCAAATATTACCGCCGCGATGTTAGGTTGGGTTAGGTTAGGTTATAGTATGTTATTGAAGTATATAAAGGTCCCACGGAGACGTAGAGGCCAACAAGACAGGAATGTGGTCAAATATTACCGCCGAGATGTTAGGTTGGGTTAGGTTAGGTTACATTACGTTATTGATGTATGTAAAGCTCCCACGGAGACGTAGATGCCAACTCGCCAGGAATGATGTCAAATATTACCGCCGAGATTTAAGTTGGGTTAGGTTAGGTTATATTACGTTATTGATGTATATGATGGTCAAACGTAGACGTAGAGGCCAACTCGCCAGGAATGTTGTCAAATATTACCGCCGAGATGATAGGTTGGGTTAAGTTACGTTATATTACGTTATTGATGTACATGAAGGTCAAACGGAGACCTAGAGACCAACTCGAAAGGAATGTTGTCAAATATTAGCGGCGAGATGTTAGGTTGGGTTAGGTAAGGTTATATTCCGTTATTGATGGATATAAGTGTCCCACGGGGACGTAGAGGCCAACTCGCCAGGAATGTTTTCAAATATTACCGCCGAGATGATAGGTTGGGTTAGGTTACGTTATATTACGTTATTGATGTATATAAAGGTCCCACGGAGACGTAGAGGCCAACAAGACAGGAATGTGGTCAAATATTACCGCCGAGATGATAGGTTGGGTTACGTTAGGTTATATTACGTAATTGATGTATATGAAGGTCAAACGGAGACCTAGAGGCCAACTCGATAGGAATGTTGTCAAATATTACCGGCGAGATGTTAGGTTGGGTTAGGTAAGGTTATATTACGTTATTGATGAATATAAAGGTCCCACGGGGACGTAGAGGCCAACTCGCCAGGAATGTTGTCAAATATTACTGTCGAGATGATAGGTTGGGTCAGGTTACGTTATATTGCGTTATTGATGTATATGAAGGTCCTGCGGAGACGCAGAGTCCAACTCGCCAGGTATGTTGTCCAATATTACCGCCGAGATGTTAGGTTGGGTTAGGTTAGGTTATATTACGTTATTGAAGTATATAAAGGTCCCACGGAGACGTAGAGGCCAACAAGACAGGAATGTGGTCAAATATTACCGCCGAGATGTTAGGTTGGGTTAGGTTAGGTTACATTACGTTATTGTTGTATATAAAGGTCCCACGGAGACGTAGAGGCCAACAAGCCAGGAATGTTGTCAAATACTACCGCCGAGATGATAGGTTGGGTTACGTTAGGTTATATTACGTTATTGATGTATATGAAGGTCAAACGGAGACCTAGAGGCCAACTCGATAGGAATGTTGTCAAATATTACCGGCGAGATGTTAGGTTGGGTTAGGTAAGGTTATATTACGTTATTGATGTCTATAAAGGTCCCATGGGGACGTAGAGGCCAACTCGCCAGGAATGTTGTCAAATATTACCGCCGAGATGTTAGGTTGGGTTAGGTTAGGTTATATTACGTTATTGATGTATATAAATGTCCCACGGAGACGTAGATGCCAACTCGCCAGGAATGTTTTCAAATATTACCGCCGAGATGTTAGGTTGGGTTAGGTTAGGTTATATTACGTTATAGTTCTATATGACGGTCCCACGGAGACGTAGAGTCCAACAAGCCAGGAATGTGGTCAAATATTACCTCCGAGATGTTATATTGGGTTAGCTTATGTTATATTATGTTATTGATGTATATAAATATCCCACGGAGACGTAGAGGCCACCTCGCCAGGTATGTTTTCAAATATTACCGCCGAGACGTTAGGTTGGGTTAGGTTAGGTTATATTACGTTATTGATGTATACAAAGGTCCCACGGAGACGGAGAAGCCAACTCGCCAGGAATGTGGTCAAATACTACCGCCGAGATGTTAGGTTGGGTTTGGTTAGGTTATATTACGTTATTGATGTATATAAAGATCCCACGGAGACGTAGAGGCCAACTCGCCAGGAATGGTGTCAAATGTTACAGCCGCGATGATAGGTTGGGTTAGGTTACGTTATATTACGTTATTGATGTATATGAAGGTCCCACGGAGACGTAGAGTCCAACTCGCCAGATATGTTGTCAAATATTACCGCCGAGATGTTAGGTTGGGTTAGGTTAGGTTATATTAAGTTATTGATGTATATAAAGGTCACACGGAGACGTAGAGGCCAACAAGACAGGAATGTGGTCAAATATTACCGCCGAGATGTTAGGTTGGGTTAGGTAATGTTATATTACGTTATTGATGTATATAAAGATCCCACGGAGACATAGAGGCCAGCAAGCCTGGAATGTGGTCAAATATTACCGCCGAGATGTTAGGTTGGGTTAGGTTAGGTTATATTACGTTATTGATGTATATAAAGGTCCCACGGAGACGGAGAAGCCAACTCGCCAGGAATGTTGTCAAATATTACCGCCGAGAAGATAGGTTGGATTAGGTAAGGTTATATTACGTTATTGATGAATATAAAGGTCCCACGGGGACGTAGAGGCCAACTCGCCAGGAATGTTGTCAAATATTACTGTCGAGAAGATAGGTTGGGTCAGGTAACGTTATATTGCGTTATTGATGTATATGAAGGTCCTGCGGAGACGCAGACTCCAACTCGCCAGGTATGTTGTCAAATATTACCGCCGAGATGTTAGGTTGGGTTAGGTTAGGTTATATTACGTTATTGAAGTATATAAAGGTCCCACGGAGACGTAGAGGCCAACAAGACAGGAATGTGGTCAAATATTACCGCCGAGATGTTAGGTTGGGTTAGGTTAGGTTACATTACGTTATTGATGTATATAAAGGTCCCACGGAGACGTAGAGGCCAACAAGCCAGGAATGTGGTCAAATATTACCGCCGAGATGTTAGGTTGGGTTAGGTTAGGTTATATTACGATATTGATGTATATAAAGCTCCCACGGAGACGTAGAGGCCAACTCGCCAGGAATGATGTCAAATATTACCGCCGAGAATTTAGGTTGGTTTAGGTTAGGTTATATTACGTTATTGATGTATATAACGGTCACACGGAGACGTAGAGGCCAACAAGACAGGAACGTGGTCAAATATTACCGCCGAGATGTTAGGTTGGGTTAGGTTAGGTTATATTACGTTAGTGATGTATATAAATGTCCCACGGAGACGTAGAGGCCAACTCGCCAGGAATGTTGTCAAATACTACCGTCGAGATGATAGGTTGTGTTACGTTAGGTTATATTACGTTATTGATGTATATGAAGGTCAAACGGAGACCTACAGGCCAACTCGATGGGAACGTTGTCAAATATTACCGGCGAGATGTTAGGTTGGGTTAGGTAAGGTTATATTACGTTATTGATGTCTATAAAGGTCCCACGGGGACGTAGAGGCCATCTCGCCAGGTATGTTGTCAGATATTACCTCCGAGATGATAGGTTGGGTTAGGTTAGGTTATATTTCGTTATTGATGTATATGAAGGTCCCATGGATACGGAGAAGCCAACTCGCCAGGAATGTGGTCAAATATTACCGCCGAGATGTTAGGTTGGGTTAGGTTAGGTTATATTACGTTATTGATGTATATAAAGATCCCACGGAGACGTAGAGGCCAACTCGCCAGGTATGTTGTCAAATATTACCGCCGAGATTTTAGGTTGGGTTAGGTTAGTTTATATTACGTTATTGATGTATATAAAGGTCACACGGAGACGTAGAGGCCAACAAGACAGGAATGTGGTCGAATATTACCGCCGAGATGTTAGGTTGGGTTAGGTTAGGTTATATTACGTTATTGATGTATATAAAGGTCCCACGGAGACGTAGTGGCCAACTCGCCAGGAATGTTGTCAAATACTACCTCCGAGATGATAGGTTGGGTTAGGTTAGGTTATATTTCGTTATTCATGTATATGAAGGTCCCACGGAGACGGAGAAGCCAACTCGCCAGGAATGTGGTCAAATATTACCGCCGAGATGTTAGGTTGGGTTAGGTTAGGTTATATTACGTTATTGATGTATATAAAAATCCCACGGAGACGTAGAGGCCAACTCGCCAGGTATGTTGTCAAATATTACCGCCGAGATTTTAGGTTGGGTTAGGTTAGTTTATATTACGTTATTGATGTATATAAAGGTCCCACGGAGACGTAGAGGCCAACAAGACAGGAATGTGGTCAAATATTACCGCCGATATGTTAGGTTGGGTTAGGTTAGGTTATATTACGATATTGATGTATATAAGGCTTCCACGGGACGTAGAGGCCAACAAGCCAGGAATGTGATCAAATATTACCATCGAGATGTTCGGTTGGGTTAGGCTAGCTTATATTATGTTATTGATGTATACGAAGGTTACACGGGGACGTAGAGGCCAACTCGCCAGGAATGTTGTCAAATACTACCGCCGAGATGATAGGTTGGGTTACGTTAGGTTATATTACGTTATTGATGTATATGAAGCTCCCACGGAGACGTAGAGGCCAACTCGCCAGGAATGATGTCAAATATTACCGCCGAGATTTTAGGTTGGGTTAGGTTAGGTTATATTACGTTATTGATGTATATAAAGGTCCCACGGAGACATCGAGGCCAACAAGCCAGGAATGTGGTCAAATATTACCCCCGAAATGTTAGGTTGGGTTAGGCTAGCTTATATTATGTTATTGATGTATACGAAGGTTACACGGAGGTCCGTAGAGGCCAACTCGCCAGGAATGTTGTCATATACTACCGTCGAGATGTTAGGTTGGGTTAGGTTAGGTTATATTACGTTATTGATGTATATAAAGGTCACACGGAGACGTAGAGGCCAACAAGACAGGAATGTGGTCAAATATTACCGCCGAGATGTTAGGTTGGGTTAGGTTAGGTTATATTACGTTATTGATGTATATAAAGATCCCACGGAGACATAGAGGCCAGCAAGCCTGGAATGTGGTCAAATATTACCACCGAGATGTTAGGTTGGGTTAGGTTAGGTTATATTACGTTATTGATGTATATAAAGGTCCCACGGAGACGGAGAAGCCAACTCGCCAGGAATGTTGTCAAATATTACCGCCGAGAAGATAGGTTGGATTAGGTAAGGTTATATTACGTTATTGATGAATATAAAGGTCCCACGGGGACGTAGAGGCCAACTCGCCAGGAATGTTGTCAAATATTACTGTCGAGAAGATAGGTTGGGTCAGGTAACGTTATATTGCGTTATTGATGTATATGAAGGTCCTGCGGAGACGCAGAGTCCAACTCGCCAGGTATGTTGTCAAATATTACCGCCGAGATGTTAGGTTGGGTTAGGTTAGGTTATATTACGTTATTGAAGTATATAAAGGTCCCACGGAGACGTAGAGGCCAACAAGACAGGAATGTGGTCAAATATTACCGCCGAGATGTTAGGTTGGGTTAGGTTAGGTTATATTACGTTAGTGATGTATATAAATGTCCCACGGAGACGTAGAGGCCAACTCGCCAGGAATGTTGTCAAATACTACCGTCGAGATGATAGGTTGTGTTACGTTAGGTTATATTACGTTATTGATGTATATGAAGGTCAAACGGAGACCTAGAGGCCAACTCGATGGGGACGTTGTCAAATATTACCGGCGAGATGTTAGGTTGGGTTAGGTAAGGTTATATTACGTTATTGATGTCTATAAAGGTCCCACGGGGACGTAGAGGCCATCTCGCCAGGTATGTTGTCAGATATTACCTCCGAGATGATAGGTTGGGTTAGGTTAGGTTATATTTCGTTATTGATGTATATGAAGGTCCCATGGATACGGAGAAGCCAACTCGCCAGGAATGTGGTCAAATATTACCGCCGAGATGTTAGGTTGGGTTAGGTTAGGTTATATTACGTTATTGATGTATATAAAGATCCCACGGAGACGTAGAGGCCAACTCGCCAGGTATGTTGTCAAATATTACCGCCGAGATTTTAGGTTGGGTTAGGTTAGTTTATATTACGTTATTGATGTATATAAAGGTCCCACGGAGACGTAGAGGCCAACAAGACAGGAATGTGGTCAAATATTACCGCCGACATGTTAGTTTGGGTTAGGTTAGGTTATATTACGATATTGATGTATATAAAGCTCCCACGGGACGTAGAGGCCAACAAGCCAGGAATGTGGTCAAATATTACCGCCGAGATGTTCGGTTGGGTTAGGCTAGCTTATATTATGTTATTGATGTATACGAAGGTTACACGGGGACGTAGAGGCCAACTCGCCAGGAATGTTGTCAAATAATACCGCCGAGATGATAGGTTGGGTTACGTTAGGTTATATTACGTTATTGATGTACATGAAGGTCAAACGGAGACCTAGAGACCAACTCGAAAGGAATGTTGTCAAATATTACCGGCGAGATGTTAGGTTGGGTTAGGTAAGGTTATATTCCGTTATTGATGGATATAAATGTCCCACGGGGACGTAGAGGCCAACTCGCCAGGAATGTTTTCAAATATTACCGCCGAGATGATAGGTTGGGTTAGGTTACGTTATATTACGTTATTGATGTATATAAAGGTCCCACGGAGACGTAGAGGCCAACAAGACAGGAATGTGGTCAAATATTACCGCCGAGATGTTAGGTCGGGTTAGGTTAGGTTATATTACGTTATTGATGTATATAAAGGTCACACGGAGACGTAGAGGCCAACAAGACAGGAATGTGGTCAAATATTACCGCCGAGATGTTAGGTTGGGTTAGGTTAGGTGATATTACGTTATTGATGTATATAAAGGTCACACGGAGACGTAGAGGCCAACAAGACAGGAATGTGGTCAAATATTACCGCCGAGATGTTAGGTTGGGTTAGGTTAGGTTATACTACGTTATTGATTTATATAAAGCTCCCACGGAGACGTAGAGGCCAACTCGCCAGGAATGATGTCAAATATTACCGCCGAGATTTTAGGTTGGGTTAGGTTAGGTTATATTACGTTATTGATGTCTATAAAGGTCCCACGGGGACGTAGCGTCCATCTCGCCAGGAATGTTGTCAAATATTACCGCCGAGATGATAGGTTGGGTTAGGTTACGTTATATTACGTTATTGATGTATATTAAGGTCCCACGGAGACGTAGAGTCCAACTCGCCAGGTATGTTGTCAAATATTACCGCCGAGATGTTTGGTTGGGTAAGGTTAGGTTATATTACGTTATTGATGTATATAAAGCTCCCACGGAGACGTAGAGGCCAACTCGCCAGGAATGATGTCACATATTACCGCCGAGATTTTAGGTTGGGTTAGGTTAGGTTATATTACGTTATTGATGTATATAAAGGTCACACGGATACGTAGAGGCCAACAAGACAGGAATGTGGTCGAATATTACCGCCGAGATGTTAGGTTGGGTTAGGTTAGGTTATATTACGATATTGATGTATATAAAGCTCCCACGGAGACGTAGAGGCCAACTCGCCAGGAATGTTTTCAAATACTACCGCCGAGATGATAGGTTGGGTTACGTTAGGTTATATTACGTAATTGATGTATATGAAGGTCAAACGGAGACCTAGAGGCCAACTCGCCAGGAATGTTTTCAAATATTACCGCCGAGATGTTAGGTTGGGTTAGGTTAGGTTATATTACGTTATAGTTCTATATGACGGTCCAACGGAGACGTAGAGTCCAACAAGCCAGGAATGTGGTCAAATATTACCTCCGAGATGTTATATTGGGTTAGCTTATGTTATATTATGTTATTGATGTATATAAATATCCCACGGAGACGTAGAGGCCACCTCGCCAGGTATGTTTTCAAATATTACCGCCGAGACGTTAGGTTGGGTTAGGTTAGGTTATATTACGTTATTGATGTATACAAAGGTCCCACGGAGACGGAGAAGCCAACTCGCCAGGAATGTGGTCAAATACTACCGCCGAGATGTTAGGTTGGGTTTGGTTAGGTTATATTACGTTATTGATGTATATAAAGATCCCACGGAGACGTAGAGGCCAACTCGCCAGGAATGTTGTCAAATACTACCGCCGAGATGATAGGTTGGGTTACGTTAGGTTACATTACGTTATTGATGAACATGAAGGTCAAACGGAGACCTAGAGACCAACTCGAAAGGAATGTTGTCAAATATTACCGGCGAGATGTTAGGTTGGGTTAGGTAAGGTTATATTCCGTTATTGATGGATATAAATGTCCCACGGGGACGTAGAGGCCAACTCGCCAGGAATGTTTTCAAATATTACCGCCGAGATGATAGGTTGGGTTAGGTTACGTTATATTACGTTATTGATGTATATAAAGGTCCCACGGAGACGTAGAGGCCAACAAGACAGGAATGATGTCAAATATTACCGCCGAGATTTTAAGTTGGGTTAGGTTAGGTTATATTACGTTATTGATGTATATAAAGGTCCCACGGAGACGTAGAGGCCAACTCGCCAGGAATGTTGTCAAATACTACCGCCGAGATGATAGGTTGGGTTACGTTAGGTTATATTACGTTATTGATGTATATAAAGATCCTACGGAGACGTAGAGGCCAACTCGCCAGGTATGTTGTCAAATATTACCGCCGAGATTTTAGGTTGGGTTAGGTTAGTTTATATTACGTTATTGATGTATATAAAGGTCCCACGGAGACGTAGAGGCCAACAAGACAGGAATGTGGTCAAATATTACCGCCGAGATTTTAAGTTGGGTTAGGTTAGGTTATATTACGTTATTGATGTATATAAAGGTCCCACGGGGACGTAGAGGCCATCTCGCCAGGAATGTTGTCACATATTACCGCCGAGATGATAGGTTGGGTTAGGTTACGTTATATTACGTTATTGATGTATATGAAGGTCCCACGGAGACGTAGAGTCCAACTCGCCAGGTATGTTGTCAAATATTACCGCCGAGATGTTCGGTTGGGTAAGGTTAGGTTATATTACGTTATTGATGTATATAAAGCTCCCACGGAGACGTAGAGGCCAACTCGACAGGAATGTGGTCAAATATTACCGCCGAGATTTTAGGTTGGGTTAGGTTAGGTTATATTACGTTATTGATGTATATAAAGGTCCCACGGAGACGTAGAGGCCAACTCGCCAGGAATGATGTCAAATATTACCGCCGAGATTTTAGGTTGGGTTAGGTTAGGTTATATTACGTTATTGATGTATATAAAGGTCCCACGGAGACATAGAGGCCAACAAGCCAGGAATGTGGTCAAATATTACCCCCGAAATGTTAGGTTGGGTTAGGCTAGCTTATATTATGTTATTGATGTATACGAAGGTTACACGGAGGTCCGTAGAGGCCAACTCGCCAGGAATGTTGTCATATACTACCGTCGAGATGATATGTTGGGTTACGTTAGGTTATATTACGTTATTGATGTATATGAAGGTCCCACGGAGACGTAGAGTCCAACTCGCCAGGTATGTTGTCAAATATTACCGCCGAGATGTTAGGTTGGGTTAGGTTAGGTTATATTACGTTATTGATGTATATAAAGGTCACACGGAGACGTAGAGGCCAACAAGACAGGAATGTGGTCACATATTACCGCCGAGATGTTAGGTTGGGTTAGGTTAGGTTATATTACGTTATTGATGTATATAAAGGTCCCACGGAGACGTAGAGGCCAACAAGCCAGGAATGTGGTCAAATATTACCGCCGAGATGTTAGGTTGGGTTAGGTTAGGTTATATTACGATATTGATGTATATAAAGCTCCCACGGAGACGTAGAGGCCAACTCGCCAGGAATGTTTTCAAATACTACCGCCGAGATGATAGGTTGGGTTACGTTAGGTTATATTACGTAATTGATGTATATGAAGGTCAAACGGAGACCTAGAGGCAAACTCGATAGGAATGTTGTCAAATATTACCGGCGAGATGTTAGGTTGTGTTAGGTAAGGTTATATTACGTTATTGATGAATATAAAGGTCCCACGGGGACGTAGAGGCCAACTCGCCAGGAATGTTGTCAAATATTACTGTCGAGATGATAGGTTGGGTCAGGTTACGTTATATTGCGTTATTGATGTATATGAAGGTCCTGCGGAGACGCAGAGTCCAACTCGCCAGGTATGTTGTCAAATATTACCGCCGAGATGTTAGGTTGGGTTAGGTTAGGTTATATTACGTTATTGAAGTATATAAAGGTCCCACGGAGACGTAGAGGCCAACAAGACAGGAATGTGGTCAAATATTACCGCCGAGATGTTAGGTTGGGTTAGGTTAGGTTACATTACGTTATTGTTGTATATAAAGGTCCCACGGAGACGTAGAGGCCAACAAGCCAGGAATGTGGTCAAATATTACCGCCGAGATGTTAGGTTGGGTTACGTTAGGTTATATTACGTTATTGATGTACATGAAGGTCAAACGGAGACCTAGAGACCAACTCGAAAGGAATGTTGTCAAATATTACCGGCGAGATGTTAGGTTGGGTTAGGTAAGGTTATATTCCGTTATTGATGGATATAAATGTCCCACGGGGACGTAGAGGCCAACTCGCCAGGAATGTTTTCAAATATTACCGCCGAGATGATAGGTTGGGTTAGGTTACGTTATATTACGTTATTGATGTATATAAAGGTCCCACGGAGACGTAGAGGCCAACAAGACAGGAATGTGGTCAAATATTACCGCCGAGATGTTAGGTTGGGTTAGGTTAGGTTATATTACGTTATTGATGTATATAAAGGTCCCACGGAGACGTAGAGGCCAACTCGCCAGGAATGTTGTCAAATACTACCGCCGAGATGATAGGTTGGGTTACGTTATGTTATATTACGTTATTGATGTATATGAAGGTCAAACGGAGACCTAGAGGCCAACTCGATAGGAATGTTGTCAAATATTACCGGCGAGATGTTAGGTTGGGTTAGGTAAGGTTATATTACGTTATTGATGTCTATAAAGGTCCCGTGGGGACGTAGAGGCCAACTCGCCAGGAATGTTGTCAAATATTACCGCCGAGATGTTAGGTTGGGTTAGGTTAGGTTATATTACGTTATTGATGTATATAAATGTCCCACGGAGACGTAGATGCCAACTCGCCAGGAATGTTTTCAAATATTACCGCCGAGATTTTAGGTTGGGTTAGGTTAGTTTATATTACGTTATTGATGTATATAAAGGTCCCACGGAGACGTAGAGGCCAACAAGACAGGAATGTGGTCAAATATTACCGCCGACATGTTAGGTTGGGTTAGGTTAGGTTATATTACGATATTGATGTATATAAAGCTCCCACGGGACGTAGAGGCCAACAAGCCAGGAATGTGGTCAAATATTACCGCCGAGATGTTCGGTTGGGTTAGGCTAGCTTATATTATGTTATTGATGTATACGAAGGTTACACGGGGACGTAGAGGCCAACTCGCCAGGAATGTTGTCAAATAATACCGCCGAGATGATAGGTTGGGTTACGTTAGGTTATATTACGTTATTGATGTACATGAAGGTCAAACGGAGACCTAGAGACCAACTCGAAAGGAATGTTGTCAAATATTACCGGCGAGATGTTAGGTTGGGTTAGGTAAGGTTATATTCCGTTATTGATGGATATAAATGTCCCACGGGGACGTGGAGGCCAACTCGCCAGGAATGTTTTCAAATATTACCGCCGAGATGATAGGTTGGGTTAGGTTACGTTATATTACGTTATTGATGTATATAAAGGTCCCACGGAGACGTAGAGGCCAACCAGACAGGAATGTGGTCAAATATTACCGCCGAGATGTTAGGTTGGGTTAGGTTAGGTTATATTACGTTATTGATGTATATAAAGGTCACACGGAGACGTAGAGGCCAACAAGACAGGAATGTGGTCAAATATTACCGCCGAGATGTTAGGTTGGGTTAGGTTAGGTGATATTACGTTATTGATGTATATAAAGGTCACACGGAGACGTAGAGGCCAACAAGACAGGAATGTGGTCAAATATTACCGCCGAGATGTTAGGTTGGGTTAGGTTAGGTTATATTACGTTATTGATTTATATAAAGCTCCCACGGAGACGTAGAGGCCAACTCGCCAGGAATGATGTCAAATATTACCGCCGAGATTTTAGGTTGGGTTAGGTTAGGTTATATTACGTTATTGATGTCTATAAAGGTCCCACGGGGACGTAGCGTCCATCTCGCCAGGAATGTTGTCAAATATTACCGCCGAGATGATAGGTTTTGTTAGGTTACGTTATATTACGTTATTGATGTATATGAAGGTCCCACGGAGACGTAGAGTCCAACTCGCCAGGTATGTTGTCAAATATTACCGCCGAGATGTTTGGTTGGGTAAGGTTAGGTTATATTACGTTATTGATGTATATAAAGCTCCCACGGAGACGTAGAGGCCAACTCGCCAGGAATGATGTCAAATATTACCGCCGAGATTTTAGGTTGGGTTAGGTTAGGTTATATTACGTTATTGATGTATATAAAGGTCACACGGAGACGTAGAGGCCAACAAGACAGGAATGTGGTCGAATATTACCGCCGAGATGTTAGGTTGGGTTAGGTTAGGTTATATTACGTTATTGATGTATATAAAGGTCCCACGGAGACGTAGAGGCCAACTCGCCAGGAATGTTGTCAAATACTACCTCCGAGATGATAGGTTGGGTTAGGTTAGGTTATATTTCGTTATTCATGTATATGAAGGTCCCACGAAGACGGAGAAGCCAACTCGCCAGGAATGTGGTCAAATATTACCGCCGAGATGTTAGGTTGGGTTAGGTTAGGTTATATTACGTTATTGATGGATATAAATGTCCCACGGGGACGTAGAGGCCAACTCGCCAGGAATGTTTTCAAATATTACCGCCGAGATGATAGGTTGGGTTAGGTTACGTTATATTACGTTATTGATGTATATAAAGGTCCCACGGAGACGTAGAGGCCAACAAGACAGGAATGTGGTCAAATATTACCGCCGAGATGTTAGGTTGGGTTAGGTTAGGTTATATTACGTTATTGATGTATATAAAGGTCACACGGAGACGTAGAGGCCAACAAGACAGGAATGTGGTCAAATATTACCGCCGAGATGTTAGGTTGGGTTAGGTTAGGTGATATTACGTTATTGATGTATATAAAGGTCACACGGAGACGTAGAGGCCAACAAGACAGGAATGTGGTCAAATATTACCGCCGAGATTTTAAGTTGGGTTAGGTTAGGTTATATTACGTTATTGATGTATATAAAGGTCCCACGGGGACGTAGAGGCCATCTCGCCAGGAATGTTGTCACATATTACCGCCGAGATGATAGGTTGGGTTAGGTTACGTTATATTACGTTATTGATGTATATGAAGGTCCCACGGAGACGTAGAGTCCAACTCGCCAGGTATGTTGTCAAATATTACCGCCGAGATGTTCGGTTGGGTAAGGTTAGGTTATATTACGTTATTGATGTATATAAAGCTCCCACGGAGACGTAGAGGCCAACTCGACAGGAATGTGGTCAAATATTACCGCCGAGATTTTAGGTTGGGTTAGGTTAGGTTATATTACGTTATTGATGTATATAAAGGTCCCACGGAGACGTAGAGGCCAACTCGCCAGGAATGATGTCAAATATTACCGCCGAGATTTTAGGTTGGGTTAGGTTAGGTTATATTACGTTATTGATGTATATAAAGGTCCCACGGAGACATAGAGGCCAACAAGCCAGGAATGTGGTCAAATATTACCCCCGAAATGTTAGGTTGGGTTAGGCTAGCTTATATTATGTTATTGATGTATACGAAGGTTACACGGAGGTCCGTAGAGGCCAACTGGCCAGGAATGTTGTCATATACTACCGTCGAGATGATATGTTGGGTTACGTTAGGTTATATTACGTTATTGATGTATATGAAGGTCCCACGGAGACGTAGAGTCCAACTCGCCAGGTATGTTGTCAAATATTACCGCCGAGATGTTAGGTTGGGTTAGGTTAGGTTATATTACGTTATTGATGTATATAAAGGTCACACGGAGACGTAGAGGCCAACAAGACAGGAATGTGGTCACATATTACCGCCGAGATGTTAGGTTGGGTTAGGTTAGGTTATATTACGTTATTGATGTATATAAAGGTCCCACGGAGACGTAGAGGCCAACAAGCCAGGAATGTGGTCAAATATTACCGCCGAGATGTTAGGTTGGGTTAGGTTAGGTTATATTACGATATTGATGTATATAAAGCTCCCACGGAGACGTAGAGGCCAACTCGCCAGGAATGTTTTCAAATACTACCGCCGAGATGATAGGTTGGGTTACGTTAGGTTATATTACGTAATTGATGTATATGAAGGTCAAACGGAGACCTAGAGGCCAACTCGATAGGAATGTTGTCAAATATTACCGGCGAGATGTTAGGTTGTGTTAGGTAAGGTTATATTACGTTATTGATGAATATAAAGGTCCCACGGGGACGTAGAGGCCAACTCGCCAGGAATGTTGTCAAATATTACTGTCGAGATGATAGGTTGGGTCAGGTTACGTTATATTGCGTTATTGATGTATATGAAGGTCCTGCGGAGACGCAGAGTCCAACTCGCCAGGTATGTTGTCAAATATTACCGCCGAGATGTTAGGTTGGGTTAGGTTAGGTTATATTACGTTATTGAAGTATATAAAGGTCCCACGGAGACGTAGAGGCCAACAAGACAGGAATGTGGTCAAATATTACCGCCGAGATGTTAGGTTGGGTTAGGTTAGGTTACATTACGTTATTGTTGTATATAAAGGTCCCACGGAGACGTAGAGGCCAACAAGCCAGGAATGTGGTCAAATATTACCGCCGAGATGTTAGGTTGGGTTACGTTAGGTTATATTACGTTATTGATGTACATGAAGGTCAAACGGAGACCTAGAGACCAACTCGAAAGGAATGTTGTCAAATATTACCGGCGAGATGTTAGGTTGGGTTAGGTAAGGTTATATTCCGTTATTGATGGATATAAATGTCCCACGGGGACGTAGAGGCCAACTCGCCAGGAATGTTTTCAAATATTACCGCCGAGATGATAGGTTGGGTTAGGTTACGTTATATTACGTTATTGATGTATATAAAGGTCCCACGGAGACGTAGAGGCCAACAAGACAGGAATGTGGTCAAATATTACCGCCGAGATGTTAGGTTGGGTTAGGTTAGGTTATATTACGTTATTGATGTATATAAAGGTCCCACGGAGACGTAGAGGCCAACTCGCCAGGAATGTTGTCAAATACTACCGCCGAGATGATAGGTTGGGTTACGTTATGTTATATTACGTTATTGATGTATATGAAGGTCAAACGGAGACCTAGAGGCCAACTCGATAGGAATGTTGTCAAATATTACCGGCGAGATGTTAGGTTGGTTTAGGTAAGGTTATATTACGTTATTGATGTCTATAAAGGTCCCATGTGGACGTAGAGGCCAACTCGCCAGGAATGTTGTCAAATATTACCGCCGAGATGTTAGGTTGGGTTAGGTTAGGTTATATTACGTTATTGATGTATATAAATGTCCCACGGAGACGTAGATGCCAACTCGCCAGGAATGTTTTCAAATATTACCGCCGAGATTTTAGGTTGGGTTAGGTTAGTTTATATTACGTTATTGATGTATATAAAGGTCCCACGGAGACGTAGAGGCCAACAAGACAGGAATGTGGTCAAATATTACCGCCGACATGTTAGGTTGGGTTAGGTTAGGTTATATTACGATATTGATGTATATAAAGCTCCCACGGGACGTAGAGGCCAACAAGCCAGGAATGTGGTCAAATATTACCGCCGAGATGTTCGGTTGGGTTAGGCTAGCTTATATTATGTTATTGATGTATACGAAGGTTACACGGGGACGTAGAGGCCAACTCGCCAGGAATGTTGTCATATAATACCGCCGAGATGATAGGTTGGGTTACGTTAGGTTATATTACGTTATTGATGTACATGAAGGTCAAACGGAGACCTAGAGACCAACTCGAAAGGAATGTTGTCAAATATTACCGGCGAGATGTTAGGTTGGGTTAGGTAAGGTTATATTCCGTTATTGATGGATATAAATGTCCCACGGGGACGTGGAGGCCAACTCGCCAGGAATGTTTTCAAATATTACCGCCGAGATGATAGGTTGGGTTAGGTTACGTTATATTACGTTATTGATGTATATAAAGGTCCCACGGAGACGTAGAGGCCAACAAGACAGGAATGTGGTCAAATATTACCGCCGAGATGTTAGGTTGGGTTAGGTTAGGTTATATTACGTTATTGATGTATATAAAGGTCACACGGAGACGTAGAGGCCAACAAGACAGGAATGTGGTCAAATATTACCGCCGAGATGTTAGGTTGGGTTAGGTTAGGTGATATTACGTTATTGATGTATATAAAGGTCACACGGAGACGTAGAGGCCAACAAGACAGGAATGTGGTCAAATATTACCGCCGAGATGTTAGGTTGGGTTAGGTTAGGTTATATTACGTTATTGATTTATATAAAGCTCCCACGGAGACGTAGAGGCCAACTCGCCAGGAATGATGTCAAATATTACCGCCGAGATTTTAGGTTGGGTTAGGTTAGGTTATATTACGTTATTGATGTCTATAAAGGTCCCACGGGGACGTAGCGTCCATCTCGCCAGGAATGTTGTCAAATATTACCGCCGAGATGATAGGTTTTGTTAGGTTACGTTATATTAGGTTATTGATGTATATGAAGGTCCCACGGAGACGTAGAGTCCAACTCGCCAGGTATGTTGTCAAATATTACCGCCGAGATGTTTGGTTGGGTAAGGTTAGGTTATATTACGTTATTGATGTATATAAAGCTCCCACGGAGACGTAGAGGCCAACTCGCCAGGAATGATGTCAAATATTACCGCCGAGATTTTAGGTTGGGTTAGGTTAGGTTATATTACGTTATTGATGTATATAAAGGTCACACGGAGACGTAGAGGCCAACAAGACAGGAATGTGGTCGAATATTACCGCCGAGATGTTAGGTTGGGTTAGGTTAGGTTATATTACGTTATTGATGTATATAAAGGTCCCACGGAGACGTAGAGGCCAACTCGCCAGGAATGTTGTCAAATACTACCTCCGAGATGATAGGTTGGGTTAGGTTAGGTTATATTTCGTTATTCATGTATATGAAGGTCCCACGGAGACGGAGAAGCCAACTCGCCAGGAATGTGGTCAAATATTACCGCCGAGATGTTAGGTTGGGTTAGGTTAGGTTATATTACGTTATTGATGGATATAAATGTCCCACGGGGACGTAGAGGCCAACTCGCCAGGAATGTTTTCAAATATTACCGCCGAGATGATAGGTTGGGTTAGGTTACGTTATATTACGTTATTGATGTATATAAAGGTCCCACGGAGACGTAGAGGCCAACAAGACAGGAATGTGGTCAAATATTACCGCCGAGATGTTAGGTTGGGTTAGGTTAGGTTATATTACGTTATTGATGTATATAAAGGTCACACGGAGACGTAGAGGCCAACAAGACAGGAATGTGGTCAAATATTACCGCCGAGATGTTAGGTTGGGTTAGGTTAGGTGATATTACGTTATTGATGTATATAAAGGTCACACGGAGACGTAGAGGCCAACAAGACAGGAATGTGGTCAAATATTACCGCCGAGATGTTAGGTTGGGTTAGGTTAGGTTATATTACGTTATTGATTTATATAAAGCTCCCACGGAGACGTAGAGGCCAACTCGCCAGGAATGATGTCAAATATTACCGCCGAGATTTTAGGTTGGGTTAGGTTAGGTTATATTACGTTATTGATGTCTATAAATGTCCCACGGGGACGTAGCGTCCATCTCGCCAGGAATGTTGTCAAATATTACCGCCGAGATGATAGGTTGGGTTAGGTTACGTTATATTACGTTATTGATGTATATGAAGGTCCCACGGAGACGTAGAGTCCAACTCGCCAGGTATGTTGTCAAATATTACCGCCGAGATGTTTGGTTGGGTAAGGTTAGGTTATATTACGTTATTGATGTATATAAAGCTCCCACGGAGACGTAGAGGCCAACTCGCCAGGAATGATGTCAAATACTACCGCCGAGATTTTAGGTTGGGTTAGGTTAGGTTATATTACGTTATTGATGTATATAAAGGTCACACGGAGACGTAGAGGCCAACAAGACAGGAATGTGGTCGAATATTACCGCCGAGATGTTAGGTTGGGTTAGGTTAGGTTATACTACGTTATTGATGTATATAAAGGTCCCACG
The DNA here is from genome assembly GCA_963969225.1 of Xylocopa violacea. Taxonomy (NCBI): domain Eukaryota; kingdom Metazoa; phylum Arthropoda; class Insecta; order Hymenoptera; family Apidae; genus Xylocopa; species Xylocopa violacea. Next base: position 58,734 of record CAXAJV010001300.1, read on the forward strand.
GAGACGTAGAGGCCAACTCGCCAGGAATGTTGTCAAATACTACCTCCGAGATGATAGGTAGGGTTAGGTTAGGTTATATTTCGTTATTCATGTATATGAAGGTCCCACGGAGACGGAGAAGCCAACTCGCCAGGAATGTGGTCAAATATTACCGCCGAGATGTTAGGTTGGGTTAGGTTAGGTTATATTACGTTATTGATGGATATAAATGTCCCACGGGGACGTAGAGGCCAACTCGCCAGGAATGATTTCAAATATTACCGCCGAGATTTTAGGTTGGGTTAGGTTAGGTTATATTACGTTATTGATGTATATAAAGGTCACACGGAGACGTAGAGGCCAACAAGACAGGAATGTGGTCGAATATTACCGCCGAGATGTTAGGTTGGGTTAGGTAATGTTATATTACGTTATTGATGTATATAAAGATCCCACGGAGACATAGAGGCCAGCAAGCCTGGAATGTGGTCAAATATTACCGCCGAGATGTTAGGTTGGGTTAGGTTAGGTTATATTACGTTATTGATGTATATAAAGGTCCCACGGAGACGGCGAAGCCAACTCGCCTGGAATGTTGTCAAATATTACCGCCGAGAAGATAGGTTGGGTTAGGTTATGTTATATTACGTTCGTGATGTATATAAAGATCACACGGAGACGTAGAGTCCAACTCGCCAGGTATGTTGTCAAATATTACCGCCGAGATGTTAGGTTGGGTTAGGTTAGGTTATATTACGTTATTGATGTATATAAAGGTCACACGGAGACGTAGAGGCCAACAAGACAGGAATGTGGTCAAATATTACCGCCGAGATGATAGGTTGGTTTAGGTTACGTTATATTACGTTATTGATGTATATGAAGGTCCCACGGAGACGTAGAGTCCAACTCGCCAGGTATGTTGTCAAATATTACCGCCGAGATGTTAGGTTGGGTTAGGTTAGGTTATATTACGTTATTGATGTATATAAAGGTCACACGGTGACGTAGAGGCCAACAAGACAGGAATGTGGTCAAATATTACCGCCGAGATGTTAGGTTGGGTTAGGTTAGGTTATATTACGTTATTGATGTATATGAAGGTCAAACGGAGACCTAGAGGCCAACTCGATGGGAATGTTGTCAAATATTACCGGCGAGATGTTAGGTTGGGTTAGGTAAGGTTATATTACGTTATTGATGTCTATAAAGGTCCCACGGGGACGTAGAGGCCATCTCGCCAGGAATGTTGTCAAATATTACCGCCGAGTTGATAGGTTGGGTTAGGTTAGGTTATATTACGTTATTGATGTATACAAAGGTCCCACGGAGACGGAGAAGCCAACTCGCCAGGAATGTGGTCAAATATTACCGCCGAGATGTTAGGTTGGGTTAGGTTAGGTTATATTACGTTATTGATGTATATAAAGATCCCACGGAGACGTAGAGGCCAACTCGCCAGGAATGTTGTCAAATATTACAGCCGCGATGATAGGTTGGGTTAGGTTACGTTATATTACGTTATTGATGTATATGATGGTCAAACGGAGACGTAGAGGCCAACTCGACAGGAATGATGTCAAATATTACCGGCGAGATGTTAGGTTGGGTTAGGTTAGGCTATATTACGTTATGGATGTATATAAAGGTCCCACGGAGACATAGAGGCAAACAAGCCAGGAATGTGGTCAAATATTACCCCCGAGATGTTAGATTGGGTTAGGTTAGGTTATATTACGTTATTAATGTATATAAAAGTCCCACGTAGTCGTAGAGGCCAACAAGCCAGGAATGTGGTCAAATATTACCGCCGAGATGTTAGGTTGGGTTAGGTTAGGTTATATTACGTTATTGATGTATATAAAGGTCCCACGGAGACGTAGAGTCCAACTCGCCAGGTATGTTGTCAAATATTACCGCCGAGGTGTTCGGTTGGGTAAGGTTAGGTTATATTACGTTATTGATGTATATAAAGCTCCCACGGAGACGTAGAGGCCAACTCGCCAGGAATGATGTCAAATATTACCGCCGAGATTTTAGGTTGGGTTAGGTTAGGTTATATTACGTTATTGATGTATATAAAGGTCCCACGGAGACGTAGAGGCCAACTCGCCAGGAATGATGTCAAATATTACCGCCGAGATTTTAGGTTGGGTTAGGTTAGGTTATATTACGTTATTGATGTATATAAAGGTCCCACGGAGACATAGAGGCCAACAAGCCAGGAATGTGGTCAAATATTACCCCCGAAATGTTAGGTTGGGTTAGGCTAGCTTATATTATGTTATTGATGTATACGAAGGTTACACGGAGGTCCGTAGAGGCCAACTCGCCAGGAATGTTGTCATATACTACCGTCGAGATGATATGTTGGGTTACGTTAGGTTATATTACGTTATTGATGTATATGAAGGTCAAACGGAGACCTAGAGGCCAACTCGATAGGAATGTTGTCAAATATTACCGGCGAGATGTTAGGTTGGGTTAGGTAAGGTTATATTACGTTATTGATGTCTATAAAGGTCCCACGGGGACGTAGAGGCCATCTCGCCAGGAATGTTGTCACATACTACCGCCGAGATGATAGGTTGGGTTAGGTTACGTTATATTACGTTATTGATGTATATGAAGGTCCCACGGAGACGTAGATTCCAACTCGCCAGGTATGTTGTCAAATATTACCGCCGAGATGTTAGGTTGGGTTAGGTTAGGTTATATTACGTTATTGATGTATATAAAGGTCACACGGAGACGTAGAGGCCAACAAGACAGGAATGTGGTCAAATATTACCGCCGAGATGTTAGGTTGGGTTAGGTTAGGTTATATTACGTTATTGATGTATATAAAGGTCCCACGGAGACGTAGAGGCCAACTCGCCAGGAATGATGTCAAATATTACCGGCGAGATGTTAGGTTGTGTTACGTTAGGTTATATTACGTTATTGATGTATATGAAGGTCAAACGGAGACCTAGAGGCCAACTCGATGGGAATGATGTCAAATATTACCGGCGAGATGTTAGGTTGGGTTAGGTAAGGTTATATTACGTTATTGATGTCTATAAAGGTCCCACGGGGACGTAGAGGCCATCTCGCCAGGAATGTTGTCAAATATTACCGCCGAGATGTTAGGTTGGGTTAGGTAAGGTTATATTACGTTATTGATGTATATAAATGTCCCACGGGGACGTAGAGGCCAACTCACCAGGTATGTGGTCAAATATTACCGCGGAGATGTTAGGTTGGGTTAGGTTACGTTATATTACGTTATTGATGTATATGAAGGTCCCACAGAGACGTAGAGGCCAACTCGCCAGGAATGTTGTCAAATACTACCGTCGAGATGATAGGTTGTGTTACGTTAGGTTATATTACGTTATTGATGTATATGAAGGTCAAACGGAGACCTAGAGCCCAACTCGATGGGAATGTTGTCAAATATTACCGCCGAGATGTTCGGTTGGTTAAGGTTAGGTTATATTACGTTATTGATGTATATAAAGCTCCCACGGAAACGTAGAAGCCATCTCGCCAGGAATGTTGTCAAATATTACCGCCGAGTTGATAGGTTGGGTTAGGTTACGTTATATTACGTTATTGATGTATATAAAGGTCACACGGAGACGTAGAGGCCAACAAGACAGGAATGTGGTCGAATATTACCGCCGAGATGTTAGGTTGGGTTAGGTTAGGTTATATTACGTTATTGATGTATATAAAGGTCCCACGGAGACGTAGAGGCCAACTCGCCAGGAATGTTGTCAAATACTACCTCCGAGATGATAGGTTGGGTTAGGTTAGGTTATATTTCGTTATTCATGTATATGAAGGTCCCACGGAGACGGAGAAGCCAACTCGCCAGGAATGTGGTCAAATATTACCGCCGAGATGTTAGGTTGGGTTAGGTTAGGTTATATTACGTTATTGATGGATATAAATGTCCCACGGGGACGTAGAGGCCAACTCGCCAGGAATGTTTTCAAATATTACCGCCGAGATGATAGGTTGGGTTAGGTTACGTTATATTACGTTATTGATGTATATAAAGGTCCCACGGAGACGTAGAGGCCAACAAGACAGGAATGTGGTCAAATATTACCGCCGAGATGTTAGGTTGGGTTAGGTTAGGTTATATTACGTTATTGATGTATATAAAGGTCACACGGAGACGTAGAGGCCAACAAGACAGGAATGTGGTCAAATATTACCGCCGAGATGTTAGGTTGGGTTAGGTTAGGTGATATTACGTTATTGATGTATATAAAGGTCACACGGAGACGTAGAGGCCAACAAGACAGGAATGTGGTCAAATATTACCGCCGAGATGTTAGGTTGGGTTAGGTTAGGTTATATTACGTTATTGATTTATATAAAGCTCCCACGGAGACGTAGAGGCCAACTCGCCAGGAATGATGTCAAATATTACCGCCGAGATTTTAGGTTGGGTTAGGTTAGGTTATATTACGTTATTGATGTCTATAAATGTCCCACGGGGACGTAGCGTCCATCTCGCCAGGAATGTTGTCAAATATTACCGCCGAGATGATAGGTTGGGTTAGGTTACGTTATATTACGTTATTGATGTATATGAAGGTCCCACGGAGACGTAGAGTCCAACTCGCCAGGTATGTTGTCAAATATTACCGCCGAGATGTTTGGTTGGGTAAGGTTAGGTTATATTACGTTATTGATGTATATAAAGCTCCCACGGAGACGTAGAGGCCAACTCGCCAGGAATGATGTCAAATATTACCGCCGAGATTTTAGGTTGGGTTAGGTTAGGTTATATTACGTTATTGATGTATATAAAGGTCACACGGAGACGTAGAGGCCAACAAGACAGGAATGTGGTCGAATATTACCGCCGAGATGTTAGGTTGGGTTAGGTTAGGTTATATTACGTTATTGATGTATATAAAGGTCCCACGGAGACGTAGAGGCCAACTCGCCAGGAATGTTGTCAAATACTACCTCCGAGATGATAGGTAGGGTTAGGTTAGGTTATATTTCGTTATTCATGTATATGAAGGTCCCACGGAGACGGAGAAGCCAACTCGCCAGGAATGTGGTCAAATATTACCGCCGAGATGTTAGGTTGGGTTAGGTTAGGTTATATTACGTTATTGATGGATATAAATGTCCCACGGGGACGTAGAGGCCAACTCGCCAGGAATGTTTTCAAATATTACCGCCGAGATGATAGGTTGGGTTAGGTTACGTTATATTACGTTATTGATGTATATAAAGGTCCCACGGAGACGTAGAGGCCAACAAGACAGGAATGTGGTCAAATATTACCGCCGAGATGTTAGGTTGGGTTAGGTTAGGTTATATTACGTTATTGATGTATATAAAGGTCACACGGAGACGTAGAGGCCAACAAGACAGGAATGTGGTCAAATATTACCGCCGAGATGTTAGGTTGGGTTAGGTTAGGTGATATTACGTTATTGATGTATATAAAGGTCACACGGAGACGTAGAGGCCAACAAGACAGGAATGTGGTCAAATATTACCGCCGAGATGTTAGGTTGGGTTAGGTTAGGTTATATTACGTTATTGATTTATATAAAGCTCCCACGGAGACGTAGAGGCCAACTCGCCAGGAATGATGTCAAATATTACCGCCGAGATTTTAGGTTGGGTTAGGTTAGGTTATATTACGTTATTGATGTCTATAAATGTCCCACGGGGACGTAGCGTCCATCTCGCCAGGAATGTTGTCAAATATTACCGCCGAGATGATAGGTTGGGTTAGGTTACGTTATATTACGTTATTGATGTATATGAAGGTCCCACGGAGACGTAGAGTCCAACTCGCCAGGTATGTTGTCAAATATTACCGCCGAGATGTTTGGTTGGGTAAGGTTAGGTTATATTACGTTATTGATGTATATAAAGCTCCCACGGAGACGTAGAGGCCAACTCGCCAGGAATGATGTCAAATATTACCGCCGAGATTTTAGGTTGGGTTAGGTTAGGTTATATTACGTTATTGATGTATATAAAGGTCACACGGAGACGTAGAGGCCAACAAGACAGGAATGTGGTCGAATATTACCGCCGAGATGTTAGGTTGGGTTAGGTTAGGTTATATTACGTTATTGATGTATATAAAGGTCCCACGGAGACGTAGAGGCCAACTCGCCAGGAATGTTGTCAAATACTACCTCCGAGATGATAGGTAGGGTTAGGTTAGGTTATATTTCGTTATTCATGTATATGAAGGTCCCACGGAGACGGAGAAGCCAACTCGCCAGGAATGTGGTCAAATATTACCGCCGAGATGTTAGGTTGGGTTAGGTTAGGTTATATTACGTTATTGATGGATATAAATGTCCCACGGGGACGTAGAGGCCAACTCGCCAGGAATGATTTCAAATATTACCGCCGAGATTTTAGGTTGGGTTAGGTTAGGTTATATTACGTTATTGATGTATATAAAGGTCACACGGAGACGTAGAGGCCAACAAGACAGGAATGTGGTCGAATATTACCGCCGAGATGTTAGGTTGGGTTAGGTAATGTTATATTACGTTATTGATGTATATAAAGATCCCACGGAGACATAGAGGCCAGCAAGCCTGGAATGTGGTCAAATATTACCGCCGAGATGTTAGGTTGGGTTAGGTTAGGTTATATTACGTTATTGATGTATATAAAGGTCCTACGGAGACGTAGAGGCCAACTCGCCAGGTATGTTTTCAATTATTACCGCCGAGAAGTTAGGTTGGGTTAGGTTAGGTTATATTACGTTATTGATGTATATAAAGGTCCCACGGAGACGGCGAAGCCAACTCGCCTGGAATGTTGTCAAATATTACCGCCGAGAAGATAGGTTGGGTTAGGTTATGTTATATTACGTTCGTGATGTATATAAAGATCACACGGAGACGTAGAGGCCAATTCGCCAGGTATGTTGTCAGATATTACCTCCGAGATGATAGGTTGGTTTCGGTTAGGTTATATTTCGTTATTGATGTATATGAAGGTCCCACGGAGACGGAGAAGCCAACTCGCCAGGAATGTGGTCAAATATTACCGCCGAGATGTTAGGTTGGGTTAGGTTAGGTTATATTACGTTATTGATGTATATAAAGATCCCACGGAGACGTAGAGGCCAACTCGCCAGGTATGTTGTCAAATATTACCGCCGAGATTTTAGGTTGGGTTAGGTTAGTTTATATTACGTTATTGATGTATATAAAGGTCCCACGGAGACGTAGAGGCCAACAAGACAGGAATGTGGTCAAATATTACCGCCGACATGTTAGGTTGGGTTAGGTTAGGTTATATTACGATATTGATATATATAAAGCTCCCACGGGACGTAGAGGCCAACAAGCCAGGAATGTGGTCAAATATTACCGCCGAGATGTTCGGTTGGGTTAGGCTAGCTTATATTATGTTATTGATGTATACGAAGTTTACACGGGGACGTAGAGGCCAACTCGCCAGGAATGTTGTCAAATACTACCGCCGAGATGATAGGTTGGGTTACGTTAGGTTATATTACGTTATTGATGTATATGAAGGTCAAACGGAGACCTAGAGACCAACTCGAAAGGAATGTTGTCAAATATTACCGGCGAGATGTTAGGTTGGGTTAGGTAAGGTTATATTCCGTTATTGATGGATATAAATGTCCCACGGGGACGTAGAGGCCAACTCGCCAGGAATGTTTTCAAATATTACCGCCGAGATGATAGGTTGGGTTAGGTTACGTTATATTACGTTATTGATGTATATAAAGGTCCCACGGAGTCGTAGAGGCCAACAAGACAGGAATGCGGTCAAATATTACCGCCGAGATGTTAGGTTGGGTTAGGTTAGGTTATATTACGTTATTGATGTATATAAAGCTCCCACGGAGACGTAGAGGCCAACTCCCCAGGAATGATGTCAAATATTACCGCCGAGATTTTAAGTTGGGTTAGGTTAGGTTATATTACGTTATTGATGTATATAAAGGTCCCACGGTGACGTAGAGGCCATCTCGCCAGGAATGTTGTCACATATTACCGCCGAGATGATAGGTTGGGTTAGGTTACGTTATATTACGTTATTGATGTATATGAAGGTCCCACGGAGACGTAGAGTCCAACTCGCCAGGTATGTTGTCAAATATTACCGCCGAGATGTTAGGTTGGGTTAGGTTAGGTTATATTACGTTATTGATGTATATAAAGGTCACACGGAGACGTAGAGGCCAACAAGACAGGAATGTGGTCAAATATTACCGCCGAGATGATAGGTTGGTTTAGGTTACGTTATATTACGTTATTGATGTATATGAAGGTCCCACGGAGACGTAGAGTCCAACTCGCCAGGTATGTTGTCAAATATTACCGCCGAGATGTTAGGTTGGGTTAGGTTAGGTTATATTACGTTATTGATGTATATAAAGGTCACACGGTGACGTAGAGGCCAACAAGACAGGAATGTGGTCAAATATTACCGCCGAGATGTTAGGTTGGGTTAGGTTAGGTTATATTACGTTATTGATGTATATGAAGGTCAAACGGAGACCTAGAGGCCAACTCGATGGGAATGTTGTCAAATATTACCGGCGAGATGTTAGGTTGGGTTAGGTAAGGTTATATTACGTTATTGATGTCTATAAAGGTCCCACGGGGACGTAGAGGCCATCTCGCCAGGAATGTTGTCAAATATTACCGCCGAGTTGATAGGTTGGGTTAGGTTAGGTTATATTACGTTATTGATGTATACAAAGGTCCCACGGAGACGGAGAAGCCAACTCGCCAGGAATGTGGTCAAATATTACCGCCGAGATGTTAGGTTGGGTTAGGTTAGGTTATATTACGTTATTGATGTATATAAAGATCCCACGGAGACGTAGAGGCCAACTCGCCAGGAATGTTGTCAAATATTACAGCCGCGATGATAGGTTGGGTTAGGTTACGTTATATTACGTTATTGATGTATATGATGGTCAAACGGAGACGTAGAGGCCAACTCGACAGGAATGATGTCAAATATTACCGGCGAGATGTTAGGTTGGGTTAGGTTAGGCTATATTACGTTATGGATGTATATAAAGGTCCCACGGAGACATAGAGGCAAACAAGCCAGGAATGTGGTCAAATATTACCCCCGAGATGTTAGATTGGGTTAGGTTAGGTTATATTACGTTATTAATGTATATAAAAGTCCCACGTAGTCGTAGAGGCCAACAAGCCAGGAATGTGGTCAAATATTACCGCCGAGATGTTAGGTTGGGTTAGGTTAGGTTATATTACGTTATTGATGTATATAAAGGTCCCACGGAGACGTAGAGTCCAACTCGCCAGGTATGTTGTCAAATATTACCGCCGAGGTGTTCGGTTGGGTAAGGTTAGGTTATATTACGTTATTGATGTATATAAAGCTCCCACGGAGACGTAGAGGCCAACTCGCCAGGAATGATGTCAAATATTACCGCCGAGATTTTAGGTTGGGTTAGGTTAGGTTATATTACGTTATTGATGTATATAAAGGTCCCACGGAGACGTAGAGGCCAACTCGCCAGGAATGATGTCAAATATTACCGCCGAGATTTTAGGTTGGGTTAGGTTAGGTTATATTACGTTATTGATGTATATAAAGGTCCCACGGAGACATAGAGGCCAACAAGCCAGGAATGTGGTCAAATATTACCCCCGAAATGTTAGGTTGGGTTAGGCTAGCTTATATTACGTTATTGATGTATACGAAGGTTACACGGAGGTCCGTAGAGGCCAACTCGCCAGGAATGTTGTCATATACTACCGTCGAGATGATATGTTGGGTTACGTTAGGTTATATTACGTTATTGATGTATATGAAGGTCAAACGGAGACCTAGAGGCCAACTCGATAGGAATGTTGTCAAATATTACCGGCGAGATGTTAGGTTGGGTTAGGTAAGGTTATATTACGTTATTGATGTCTATAAAGGTCCCACGGGGACGTAGAGGCCATCTCGCCAGGAATGTTGTCACATACTACCGCCGAGATGATAGGTTGGGTTAGGTTACGTTATATTACGTTATTGATGTATATGAAGGTCCCACGGAGACGTAGATTCCAACTCGCCAGGTATGTTGTCAAATATTACCGCCGAGATGTTAGGTTGGGTTAGGTTAGGTTATATTACGTTATTGATGTATATAAAGGTCACACGGAGACGTAGAGGCCAACAAGACAGGAATGTGGTCAAATATTACCGCCGAGATGTTAGGTTGGGTTAGGTTAGGTTATATTACGTTATTGATGTATATAAAGGTCCCACGGAGACGTAGAGGCCAACTCGCCAGGAATGATGTCAAATATTACCGGCGAGATGTTAGGTTGTGTTACGTTAGGTTATATTACGTTATTGATGTATATGAAGGTCAAACGGAGACCTAGAGGCCAACTCGATGGGAATGATGTCAAATATTACCGGCGAGATGTTAGGTTGGGTTAGGTAAGGTTATATTACGTTATTGATGTCTATAAAGGACCCACGGGGACGTAGAGGCCATCTCGCCAGGAATGTTGTCAAATATTACCGCCGAGATGTTAGGTTGGGTTAGGTAAGGTTATATTACGTTATTGATGTATATAAATGTCCCACGGGGACGTAGAGGCCAACTCACCAGGTATGTGGTCAAATATTACCGCGGAGATGTTAGGTTGGGTTAGGTTAGGTTATATTACGTTATTGATGTATATAAAGGTCACACGGTGACGTAGAGGCCAACAAGACAGGAATGTGGTCAAATATTACCGCCGAAATGTTAGGTTGGGTTAGGTTAGGTTATATTACGTTATTGATGTATATAAAGGTCCCACGGAGACGTAGAGGCCAACTCGCCAGGAATGATGTCAAATATTACCGGCGAGATGTTAGGTTGTGTTACGTTAGGTTATATTACGTTATTGATGTATATGAAGGTCAAACGGAGACCTAGAGTCCAACTCGCCAGGTATGTTGTCAAATATTACCGCCGAGGTGTTCGGTTGGGTAAGGTTAGGTTATATTACGTTATTGATGTATATAAAGCTCCCACGGAGACGTAGAGGCCAACTCGCCAGGAATGATGTCAAATATTACCGCCGAGATTTTAGGTTGGGTTAGGTTAGGTTATATTACGTTATTGATGTATATAAAGGTCCCACGGAGACGTAGAGGCCAACTCGCCAGGAATGATGTCAAATATTACCGCCGAGATTTTAGGTTGGGTTAGGTTAGGTTATATTACGTTATTGATGTATATAAAGGTCCCACGGAGACATAGAGGCCAACAAGCCAGGAATGTGGTCAAATATTACCCCCGAAATGTTAGGTTGGGTTAGGCTAGCTTATATTATGTTATTGATGTATACGAAGGTTACACGGAGGTCCGTAGAGGCCAACTCGCCAGGAATGTTGTCATATACTACCGTCGAGATGATATGTTGGGTTACGTTAGGTTATATTACGTTATTGATGTATATGAAGGTCAAACGGAGACCTAGAGGCCAACTCGATAGGAATGTTGTCAAATATTACCGGCGAGATGTTAGGTTGGGTTAGGTAAGGTTATATTACGTTATTGATGTCTATAAACGTCCCACGGGGACGTAGAGGCCATCTCGCCAGGAATGTTGTCACATATTACCGCCGAGATGATAGGTTGGGTTAGGTTACGTTATATTACGTTATTGATGTATATGAAGGTCCCACGGAGACGTAGATTCCAACTCGCCAGGTATGTTGTCAAATATTACCGCCGAGATGTTAGGTTGGGTTAGGTTAGGTTATATTACGTTATTGATGTATATAAAGGTCACACGGAGACGTAGAGGCCAACAAGACAGGAATGTGGTCAAATATTACCGCCGAGATGTTAGGTTGGGTTTGGTTAGGTTATATTACGTTATTGATGTATATAAAGGTCACACGGAGACGTAGAGGCCAACAAGACAGGAATGTGGTCAAATATTACCGCCGAGATGTTAGGTTGGGTTAGGTTAGGTTATATTACGTTATTGATTTATATAAAGCTCCCACGGAGACGTAGAGGCCAACTCGCCAGGAATGATGTCAAATATTACCGCCGAGATTTTAGGTTGGGTTAGGTTAGGTTATATTACGTTATTGATGTCTATAAAGGTCCCACGGGGACGTAGAGGCCATCTCGCCAGGAATGTTGTCAAATATTACCGCCGAGATGTTAGGTTGGGTTAGGTAAGGTTATATTACGTTATTGATGTATATAAATGTCCCACGGGGACGTAGAGGCCAACTCACCAGGTATGTGGTCAAATATTACCGCGGAGATGTTAGGTTGGGTTGGGTTACGTTATATTACGTTATTGATGTATATGAAGGTCCCACAGAGACGTAGAGGCCAACTCGCCAGGAATGTTGTCAAATACTACCGTCGAGATGATAGGTTGTGTTACGTTAGGTTATATTACGTTATTGATGTATATGAAGGTCAAACGGAGACCTAGAGGCCAACTCGATGGGAATGTTGTCAAATATTACCGCCGAGATGTTCGGTTGGGTAAGGTTAGGTTATATTACGTTATTGATGTATATAAAGCTCCCACGGAGACGTAGAGGCCATCTCGCCAGGAATGTTGTCAAATATTACCGCCGAGTTGATAGGTTGGGTTAGGTTACGTTATATTACGTTATTGATGTATATGAAGGTCCCACGGAGACGTAGAGTCCAACTCGCCAGGTATGTTGTCAAATATTACCGCCGAGATGTTAGGTTGGGTTAGGTTAGGTTATATTACGTTATTGATGTATATAAAGGTCACACGGTGACGTAGAGGCCAACAAGACAGGAATGTGGTCAAATATTACCGCCGAGATGTTAGGTTGGGTTAGGTTCGGTTATATTACGTTATTGATGTATATAAAGGTCCCACGGTGACGTAGAGGCCAACTCGCCAGGAATGATGTCAAATATTACCGGCGAGATGTTAGGTTGTGTTACGTTAGGTTATATTACGTTATTGATGTATATGAAGGTCAAACGGAGACCTAGAGGCCAACTCGATGGGAATGATGTCAAATATTACCGGCGAGATGTTAGGTTGGGTTAGGTAAGGTTATATTACGTTATTGATGTCTATAAAGGTCCCACGGGGACGTAGAGGCCATCTCGCCAGGAATGTTGTCAAATATTACCGCCGAGTTGATAGGTTGGGTTAGGTTAGGTTATATTACGTTATTGATGTATACAAAGGTCCCACGGAGACGGAGAAGCCAACTCGCCAGGAATGTGGTCAAATATTACCGCCGAGATGTTAGGTTGGGTTAGGTTAGGTTATATTACGTTATTGATGTATATAAAGATCCCACGGAGACGTAGAGGCCAACTCGCCAGGAATGTTGTCAAATATTACAGCCGCGATGATAGGTTGGGTTAGGTTACGTTATATTACGTTATTGATGTATATGATGGTCAAACGGAGACGTAGAGGCCAACTCGACAGGAATGATGTCAAATATTACCGGCGAGATGTTAGGTTGGGTTAGGTTAGGCTATATTACGTTATGGATGTATATAAAGGTCCCACGGAGACATAGAGGCAAACAAGCCAGGAATGTGGTCAAATATTACCCCCGAGATGTTAGATTGGGTTAGGTTAGGTTATATTACGTTATTGATGTATATAAGAGACCCACGTAGTCGTAGAGGCCAACAAGCCAGGAATGTGGTCAAATATTACCGCCGAGATGTTAGGTTGGGTTAGGTTAGGTTATATTACGTTATTGATGTATATAAAGCTCCCACGGAGACGTAGAGGCCAACTCGCCAGGAATGATGTCAAATATTACCGCCGAGATTTTAGGTTGGGTTAGGTTAGGTTATATTACGTTATTGATGTATATAAAGGTCCCACGGAGACGTAGAGGCCAACTCGCCAGGAATGATGTCAAATATTACCGCCGAGATTTTAGGTTGGGTTAGGTTAGGTTATATTACGTTATTGATGTATATAAAGGTCCCACGGAGACATAGAGGCCAACTCGATAGGAATGTTGTCAAATATTACCGGCGAGATGTTAGGTTGGGTTAGGTAAGGTTATATTACGTTATTGATGTCTATAAAGGTCCCACGGGGACGTAGAGGCCATCTCGCCAGGAATGTTGTCAAATATTACCGCCGAGTTGATAGGTTGGGTTAGGTTAGGTTATATTACGTTATTGATGTATACAAAGGTCCCACGGAGACGAAGAAGCCAACTCGCCAGGAATGTGGTCAAATATTACCGCCGAGATGTTAGGTTGGGTTAGGTTAGGTTATATTACGTTATTGATGTATATAAAGATCCCACGGAGACGTAGAGGCCAACTCGCCAGGAATGTTGTCAAATATTACAGCCGCGATGATAGGTTGGGTTAGGTTACGTTATATTACGTTATTGATGTATATGATGGTCAAACGGAGACGTAGAGGCCAACTCGACAGGAATGATGTCAAATATTACCGGCGAGATGTTAGGTTGGGTTAGGTTAGGCTATATTACGTTATGGATGTATATAAAGGTCCCACGGAGACATAGAGGCAAACAAGCCAGGAATGTGGTCAAATATTACCCCCGAGATGTTAGATTGGGTTAGGTTAGGTTATATTACGTTATTGATGTATATAAAAGTCCCACGTAGTCGTAGAGGCCAACAAGCCAGGAATGTGGTCAAATATTACCGCCGAGATGTTAGGTTGGGTTAGGTTAGGTTATATTACGTTATTGATGTATATAAAGGTCCCACGGAGACGTAGAGTCCAACTCGCCAGGTATGTTGTCAAATATTACCGCCGAGGTGTTCGGTTGGGTAAGGTTAGGTTATATTACGTTATTGATGTATATAAAGCTCCCACGGAGACGTAGAGGCCAACTCGCCAGGAATGATGTCAAATATTACCGCCGAGATTTTAGGTTGGGTTAGGTTAGGTTATATTACGTTATTGATGTATATAAAGGTCCCACGGAGACGTAGAGGCCAACTCGCCAGGAATGATGTCAAATATTACCGCCGAGATTTTAGGTTGGGTTAGGTTAGGTTATATTACGTTATTGATGTATATAAAGGTCCCACGGAGACATAGAGGCCAACAAGCCAGGAATGTGGTCAAATATTACCCCCGAAATGTTAGGTTGGGTTAGGCTAGCTTATATTATGTTATTGATGTATACGAAGGTTACACGGAGGTCCGTAGAGGCCAACTCGCCAGGAATGTTGTCATATACTACCGTCGAGATGATATGTTGGGTTACGTTAGGTTATATTACGTTATTGATGTATATGAAGGTCAAACGGAGACCTAGAGGCCAACTCGATAGGAATGTTGTCAAATATTACCGGCGAGATGTTAGGTTGGGTTAGGTAAGGTTATATTACGTTATTGATGTCTATAAAGGTCCCACGGGGACGTAGAGGCCATCTCGCCAGGAATGTTGTCACATATTACCGCCGAGATGATAGGTTGGGTTAGGTTACGTTATATTACGTTATTGATGTATATGAAGGTCCCACGGAGACGTAGATTCCAACTCGCCAGGTATGTTGTCAAATATTACCGCCGAGATGTTAGGTTGGGTTAGGTTAGGTTATATTACGTTATTGATGTATATAAAGGTCACACGGAGACGTAGAGGCCAACAAGACAGGAATGTGGTCAAATATTACCGCCGAGATGTTAGGTTGGGTTAGGTTAGGTTATATTACGTTATTGATGTATATAAAGGTCACACGGAGACGTAGAGGCCAACAAGACAGGAATGTGGTCAAATATTACCGCCGAGATGTTAGGTTGGGTTAGGTTAGGTTATATTACGTTATTGATTTATATAAAGCTCCCACGGAGACGTAGAGGCCAACTCGCCAGGAATGATGTCAAATATTACCGCCGAGATTTTAGGTTGGGTTAGGTTAGGTTATATTACGTTATTGATGTCTATAAAGGTCCCACGGGGACGTAGAGGCCAACTCGCCAGGAATGTTGTCAAATATTACCGCGGAGATGTTAGGTTGGGTTAGGTTACGTTATATTACGTTATTGATGTATATGAAGGTCCCACAGAGACGTAGAGGCCAACTCGCCAGGAATGTTGTCAAATACTACCGTCGAGATGATAGGTTGTGTTACGTTAGGTTATATTACGTTATTGATGTATATGAAGGTCAAACGGAGACCTAGAGGCCAACTCGATGGGAATGTTGTCAAATATTACCGCCGAGATGTTCGGTTGGGTAAGGTTAGGTTATATTACGTTATTGATGTATATAAAGGTCCCACGGAGACGTAGAGGCCAACTCGCCAGGAATGATGTCAAATATTACCGCCGAGATTTTAGGTTGGGTTAGGTTAGGTTATATTACGTTATTGATGTATATAAAGGTCCCACGGAGACATAGAGGCCAACTCGATAGGAATGTTGTCAAATATTACCGGCGAGATGTTAGGTTGGGTTAGGTAAGGTTATATTACGTTATTGATGTCTATAAAGGTCCCACGGGGACGTAGAGGCCATCTCGCCAGGAATGTTGTCAAATATTACCGCCGAGTTGATAGGTTGGGTTAGGTTAGGTTATATTACGTTATTGATGTATACAAAGGTCCCACGGAGACGAAGAAGCCAACTCGCCAGGAATGTGGTCAAATATTACCGCCGAGATGTTAGGTTGGGTTAGGTTAGGTTATATTACGTTATTGATGTATATAAAGATCCCACGGAGACGTAGAGGCCAACTCGCCAGGAATGTTGTCAAATATTACAGCCGCGATGATAGGTTGGGTTAGGTTACGTTATATTACGTTATTGATGTATATGATGGTCAAACGGAGACGTAGAGGCCAACTCGACAGGAATGATGTCAAATATTACCGGCGAGATGTTAGGTTGGGTTAGGTTAGGCTATATTACGTTATGGATGTATATAAAGGTCCCACGGAGACATAGAGGCAAACAAGCCAGGAATGTGGTCAAATATTACCCCCGAGATGTTAGATTGGGTTAGGTTAGGTTATATTACGTTATTGATGTATATAAAAGTCCCACGTAGTCGTAGAGGCCAACAAGCCAGGAATGTGGTCAAATATTACCGCCGAGATGTTAGGTTGGGTTAGGTTAGGTTATATTACGTTATTGATGTATATAAAGGTCCCACGGAGACGTAGAGTCCAACTCGCCAGGTATGTTGTCAAATATTACCGCCGAGGTGTTCGGTTGGGTAAGGTTAGGTTATATTACGTTATTGATGTATATAAAGCTCCCACGGAGACGTAGAGGCCAACTCGCCAGGAATGATGTCAAATATTACCGCCGAGATTTTAGGTTGGGTTAGGTTAGGTTATATTACGTTATTGATGTATATAAAGGTCCCACGGAGACGTAGAGGCCAACTCGCCAGGAATGATGTCAAATATTACCGCCGAGATTTTAGGTTGGGTTAGGTTAGGTTATATTACGTTATTGATGTATATAAAGGTCCCACGGAGACATAGAGGCCAACAAGCCAGGAATGTGGTCAAATATTACCCCCGAAATGTTAGGTTGGGTTAGGCTAGCTTATATTATGTTATTGATGTATACGAAGGTTACACGGAGGTCCGTAGAGGCCAACTCGCCAGGAATGTTGTCATATACTACCGTCGAGATGATATGTTGGGTTACGTTAGGTTATATTACGTTATTGATGTATATGAAGGTCAAACGGAGACCTAGAGGCCAACTCGATAGGAATGTTGTCAAATATTACCGGCGAGATGTTAGGTTGGGTTAGGTAAGGTTATATTACGTTATTGATGTCTATAAAGGTCCCACGGGGACGTAGAGGCCATCTCGCCAGGAATGTTGTCACATATTACCGCCGAGATGATAGGTTGGGTTAGGTTACGTTATATTACGTTATTGATGTATATGAAGGTCCCACGGAGACGTAGATTCCAACTCGCCAGGTATGTTGTCAAATATTACCGCCGAGATGTTAGGTTGGGTTAGGTTAGGTTATATTACGTTATTGATGTATATAAAGGTCACACGGAGACGTAGAGGCCAACAAGACAGGAATGTGGTCAAATATTACCGCCGAGATGTTAGGTTGGGTTAGGTTAGGTTATATTACGTTATTGATGTATATAAAGGTCACACGGAGACGTAGAGGCCAACAAGACAGGAATGTGGTCAAATATTACCGCCGAGATGTTAGGTTGGGTTAGGTTAGGTTATATTACGTTATTGATTTATATAAAGCTCCCACGGAGACGTAGAGGCCAACTCGCCAGGAATGATGTCAAATATTACCGCCGAGATTTTAGGTTGGGTTAGGTTAGGTTATATTACGTTATTGATGTCTATAAAGGTCCCACGGGGACGTAGAGGCCAACTCGCCAGGAATGTTGTCAAATATTACCGCGGAGATGTTAGGTTGGGTTAGGTTACGTTATATTACGTTATTGATGTATATGAAGGTCCCACAGAGACGTAGAGGCCAACTCGCCAGGAATGTTGTCAAATACTACCGTCGAGATGATAGGTTGTGTTACGTTAGGTTATATTACGTTATTGATGTATATGAAGGTCAAACGGAGACCTAGAGGCCAACTCGATGGGAATGTTGTCAAATATTACCGCCGAGATGTTCGGTTGGGTAAGGTTAGGTTATATTACGTTATTGATGTATATAAAGCTCCCACGGAGACGTAGAGGCCATCTCGCCAGGAATGTTGTCAAATATTACCGCCGAGTTGATAGGTTGGGTTAGGTTACGTTATATTACGTTATTGATGTATATGAAGGTCCCACGGAGACATAGAGGCAAACAAGCCAGGAATGTGGTCAAATATTACCCCCGAGATGTTAGATTGGGTTAGGTTAGGTTATATTACGTTATTGATGTATATAAGAGTCCCACGTAGTCGTAGAGGCCAACAAGCCAGGAATGTGGTCAAA
Organism: Xylocopa violacea; assembly: GCA_963969225.1. NCBI lineage: Eukaryota > Metazoa > Arthropoda > Insecta > Hymenoptera > Apidae > Xylocopa > Xylocopa violacea. Next base: position 77,637 of record CAXAJV010001300.1, read on the forward strand.
TATTACCGCCGAGATGTTAGGTTGGGTTAGGTTAGGTTATATTACGTTATTGATGTATATAAAGCTCCCACGGAGACGTAGAGGCCAACTCGCCAGGTATGTTGTCAAATATTACCGCCGAGATGTTCGGTTGGGTAAGGTTAGGTTATATTACGTTATTGATGTATATAAAGTTCCTACGGAAACGGAGAAGCCAACTCGCCAGGAATGTTGTCAAATATTACCGCCGAGATGTTAGGTTGGGTTAGGTTAGGTTATATTACGTTATGGATGTATATAAAGGTCCCACGGAGACATAGAGGCAAACAAGCCAGGAATGTGGTCAAATATTACCCCCGAGATGTTAGATTGGGTTAGGTTAGGTTATATTACGTTATTGATGTATATAAAAGTCCCACGTAGTCGTAGAGGCCAACAAGCCAGGAATGTGGTCAAATATTACCGCCGAGATGTTAGGTTGGGTTAGGTTAGGTTATATTACGTTATTGATGTATATAAAGGTCCCACGGAGACGTAGAGTCCAACTCGCCAGGTATGTTGTCAAATATTACCGCCGAGGTGTTCGGTTGGGTAAGGTTAGGTTATATTACGTTATTGATGTATATAAAGCTCCCACGGAGACGTAGAGGCCAACTCGCCAGGAATGATGTCAAATATTACCGCCGAGATTTTAGGTTGGGTTAGGTTAGGTTATATTACGTTATTGATGTATATAAAGGTCCCACGGAGACGTAGAGGCCAACTCGCCAGGAATGATGTCAAATATTACCGCCGAGATTTTAGGTTGGGTTAGGTTAGGTTATATTACGTTATTGATGTATATAAAGGTCCCACGGAGACATAGAGGCCAACAAGCCAGGAATGTGGTCAAATATTACCCCCGAAATGTTAGGTTGGGTTAGGCTAGCTTATATTATGTTATTGATGTATACGAAGGTTACACGGAGGTCCGTAGAGGCCAACTCGCCAGGAATGTTGTCATATACTACCGTCGAGATGATATGTTGGGTTACGTTAGGTTATATTACGTTATTGATGTATATGAAGGTCAAACGGAGACCTAGAGGCCAACTCGATAGGAATGTTGTCAAATATTACCGGCGAGATGTTAGGTTGGGTTAGGTAAGGTTATATTACGTTATTGATGTCTATAAAGGTCCCACGGGGACGTAGAGGCCATCTCGCCAGGAATGTTGTCACATATTACCGCCGAGATGATAGGTTGGGTTAGGTTACGTTATATTACGTTATTGATGTATATGAAGGTCCCACGGAGACGTAGATTCCAACTCGCCAGGTATGTTGTCAAATATTACCGCCGAGATGTTAGGTTGGGTTAGGTTAGGTTATATTACGTTATTGATGTATATAAAGGTCACACGGAGACGTAGAGGCCAACAAGACAGGAATGTGGTCAAATATTACCGCCGAGATGTTAGGTTGGGTTTGGTTAGGTTATATTACGTTATTGATGTATATAAAGGTCACACGGAGACGTAGAGGCCAACAAGACAGGAATGTGGTCAAATATTACCGCCGAGATGTTAGGTTGGGTTAGGTTAGGTTATATTACGTTATTGATTTATATAAAGCTCCCACGGAGACGTAGAGGCCAACTCGCCAGGAATGATGTCAAATATTACCGCCGAGATTTTAGGTTGGGTTAGGTTAGGTTATATTACGTTATTGATGTCTATAAAGGTCCCACGGGGACGTAGAGGCCATCTCGCCAGGAATGTTGTCAAATATTACCGCCGAGATGTTAGGTTGGGTTAGGTAAGGTTATATTACGTTATTGATGTATATAAATGTCCCACGGGGACGTAGAGGCCAACTCACCAGGTATGTGGTCAAATATTACCGCGGAGATGTTAGGTTGGGTTGGGTTACGTTATATTACGTTATTGATGTATATGAAGGTCCCACAGAGACGTAGAGGCCAACTCGCCAGGAATGTTGTCAAATACTACCGTCGAGATGATAGGTTGTGTTACGTTAGGTTATATTACGTTATTGATGTATATGAAGGTCAAACGGAGACCTAGAGGCCAACTCGATGGGAATGTTGTCAAATATTACCGCCGAGATGTTCGGTTGGGTAAGGTTAGGTTATATTACGTTATTGATGTATATAAAGCTCCCACGGAGACGTAGAGGCCATCTCGCCAGGAATGTTGTCAAATATTACCGCCGAGTTGATAGGTTGGGTTAGGTTACGTTATATTACGTTATTGATGTATATGAAGGTCCCACGGAGACGTAGAGTCCAACTCGCCAGGTATGTTGTCAAATATTACCGCCGAGATGTTAGGTTGGGTTAGGTTAGGTTATATTACGTTATTGATGTATATAAAGGTCACACGGTGACGTAGAGGCCAACAAGACAGGAATGTGGTCAAATATTACCGCCGAGATGTTAGGTTGGGTTAGGTTCGGTTATATTACGTTATTGATGTATATAAAGGTCCCACGGTGACGTAGAGGCCAACTCGCCAGGAATGATGTCAAATATTACCGGCGAGATGTTAGGTTGTGTTACGTTAGGTTATATTACGTTATTGATGTATATGAAGGTCAAACGGAGACCTAGAGGCCAACTCGATGGGAATGATGTCAAATATTACCGGCGAGATGTTAGGTTGGGTTAGGTAAGGTTATATTACGTTATTGATGTCTATAAAGGTCCCACGGGGACGTAGAGGCCATCTCGCCAGGAATGTTGTCAAATATTACCGCCGAGTTGATAGGTTGGGTTAGGTTAGGTTATATTACGTTATTGATGTATACAAAGGTCCCACGGAGACGGAGAAGCCAACTCGCCAGGAATGTGGTCAAATATTACCGCCGAGATGTTAGGTTGGGTTAGGTTAGGTTATATTACGTTATTGATGTATATAAAGATCCCACGGAGACGTAGAGGCCAACTCGCCAGGAATGTTGTCAAATATTACAGCCGCGATGATAGGTTGGGTTAGGTTACGTTATATTACGTTATTGATGTATATGATGGTCAAACGGAGACGTAGAGGCCAACTCGACAGGAATGATGTCAAATATTACCGGCGAGATGTTAGGTTGGGTTAGGTTAGGCTATATTACGTTATGGATGTATATAAAGGTCCCACGGAGACATAGAGGCAAACAAGCCAGGAATGTGGTCAAATATTACCCCCGAGATGTTAGATTGGGTTAGGTTAGGTTATATTACGTTATTGATGTATATAAGAGACCCACGTAGTCGTAGAGGCCAACAAGCCAGGAATGTGGTCAAATATTACCGCCGAGATGTTAGGTTGGGTTAGGTTAGGTTATATTACGTTATTGAGGTATATAAAGCTCCCACGGAGACGTAGAGGCCAACTCGCCAGGTATGTTGTCAAATATTACCGCCGAGATGTTCGGTTGGGTAAGGTTAGGTTATATTACGTTATTGATGTATATAAAGTTCCTACGGAAACGGAGAAGCCAACTCGCCAGGAATGTTGTCAAATATTACCGCCGAGATGTTAGGTTGGGTTAGGTTAGGTTATATTACGTTATTGATGTATATAAAGGTCACACGGAGACGTAGAGGCCAACAAGACAGGAATGTGGTCAAATATTACCGCCGAGATGATAGGTTGGTTTAGGTTACGTTATATTACGTTAGTGATGTATATGAAGGTCCCACGGAGACGTAGAGTCCAACTCGCCAGGTATGTTGTCAAATATTACCGCCGAGATGTTCGGTTGGGTAAGGTTAGGTTATATTACGTTATTGATGTATATAAAGCTCCCACGGAGACGTAGAGGCCAACTCGCCAGGAATGATGTCAAATATTACCGCCGAGATTTTAGGTTGGGTTAGGTTAGGTTATATTACGTTATTGATGTATATAAAGGTCCCACGGAGACGTAGAGGCCAACTCGCCAGGAATGATGTCAAATATTACCGCCGAGATTTTAGGTTGGGTTAGGTTAGGTTATATTACGTTATTGATGTATATAAAGGTCCCACGGAGACATAGAGGCCAACTCGATAGGAATGTTGTCAAATATTACCGGCGAGATGTTAGGTTGGGTTAGGTAAGGTTATATTACGTTATTGATGTCTATAAAGGTCCCACGGGGACGTAGAGGCCATCTCGCCAGGAATGTTGTCAAATATTACCGCCGAGTTGATAGGTTGGGTTAGGTTAGGTTATATTACGTTATTGATGTATACAAAGGTCCCACGGAGACGAAGAAGCCAACTCGCCAGGATTGTGGTCAAATATTACCGCCGAGATGTTAGGTTGGGTTAGGTTAGGTTATATTACGTTATTGATGTATATAAAGATCCCACGGAGACGTAGAGGCCAACTCGCCAGGAATGTTGTCAAATATTACAGCCGCGATGATAGGTTGGGTTAGGTTACGTTATATTACGTTATTGATGTATATGATGGTCAAACGGAGACGTAGAGGCCAACTCGACAGGAATGATGTCAAATATTACCGGCGAGATGTTAGGTTGGGTTAGGTTAGGCTATATTACGTTATGGATGTATATAAAGGTCCCACGGAGACATAGAGGCAAACAAGCCAGGAATGTGGTCAAATATTACCCCCGAGATGTTAGATTGGGTTAGGTTAGGTTATATTACGTTATTGATGTATATAAAAGTCCCACGTAGTCGTAGAGGCCAACAAGCCAGGAATGTGGTCAAATATTACCGCCGAGATGTTAGGTTGGGTTAGGTTAGGTTATATTACGTTATTGATGTATATAAAGGTCCCACGGAGACGTAGAGTCCAACTCGCCAGGTATGTTGTCAAATATTACCGCCGAGGTGTTCGGTTGGGTAAGGTTAGGTTATATTACGTTATTGATGTATATAAAGCTCCCACGGAGACGTAGAGGCCAACTCGCCAGGAATGATGTCAAATATTACCGCCGAGATTTTAGGTTGGGTTAGGTTAGGTTATATTACGTTATTGATGTATATAAAGGTCCCACGGAGACGTAGAGGCCAACTCGCCAGGAATGATGTCAAATATTACCGCCGAGATTTTAGGTTGGGTTAGGTTAGGTTATATTACGTTATTGATGTATATAAAGGTCCCACGGAGACATAGAGGCCAACAAGCCAGGAATGTGGTCAAATATTACCCCCGAAATGTTAGGTTGGGTTAGGCTAGCTTATATTATGTTATTGATGTATACGAAGGTTACACGGAGGTCCGTAGAGGCCAACTCGCCAGGAATGTTGTCATATACTACCGTCGAGATGATATGTTGGGTTACGTTAGGTTATATTACGTTATTGATGTATATGAAGGTCAAACGGAGACCTAGAGGCCAACTCGATAGGAATGTTGTCAAATATTACCGGCGAGATGTTAGGTTGGGTTAGGTAAGGTTATATTACGTTATTGATGTCTATAAAGGTCCCACGGGGACGTAGAGGCCATCTCGCCAGGAATGTTGTCACATATTACCGCCGAGATGATAGGTTGGGTTAGGTTACGTTATATTACGTTATTGATGTATATGAAGGTCCCACGGAGACGTAGATTCCAACTCGCCAGGTATGTTGTCAAATATTACCGCCGAGATGTTAGGTTGGGTTAGGTTAGGTTATATTACGTTATTGATGTATATAAAGGTCACACGGAGACGTAGAGGCCAACAAGACAGGAATGTGGTCAAATATTACCGCCGAGATGTTAGGTTGGGTTAGGTTAGGTTATATTACGTTATTGATGTATATAAAGGTCACACGGAGACGTAGAGGCCAACAAGACAGGAATGTGGTCAAATATTACCGCCGAGATGTTAGGTTGGGTTAGGTTAGGTTATATTACGTTATTGATTTATATAAAGCTCCCACGGAGACGTAGAGGCCAACTCGCCAGGAATGATGTCAAATATTACCGCCGAGATTTTAGGTTGGGTTAGGTTAGGTTATATTACGTTATTGATGTCTATAAAGGTCCCACGGGGACGTAGAGGCCAACTCGCCAGGAATGTTGTCAAATATTACCGCGGAGATGTTAGGTTGGGTTAGGTTACGTTATATTACGTTATTGATGTATATGAAGGTCCCACAGAGATGTAGAGGCCAACTCGCCAGGAATGTTGTCAAATACTACCGTCGAGATGATAGGTTGTGTTACGTTAGGTTATATTACGTTATTGATGTATATGAAGGTCAAACGGAGACCTAGAGGCCAACTCGATGGGAATGTTGTCAAATATTACCGCCGAGATGTTCGGTTGGGTAAGGTTAGGTTATATTACGTTATTGATGTATATAAAGCTCCCACGGAGACGTAGAGGCCATCTCGCCAGGAATGTTGTCAAATATTACCGCCGAGTTGATAGGTTGGGTTAGGTTACGTTATATTACGTTATTGATGTATATGAAGGTCCCACGGAGACATAGAGGCAAACAAGCCAGGAATGTGGTCAAATATTACCCCCGAGATGTTAGATTGGGTTAGGTTAGGTTATATTACGTTATTGATGTATATAAGAGTCCCACGTAGTCGTAGAGGCCAACAAGCCAGGAATGTGGTCAAATATTACCGCCGAGATGTTAGGTTGGGTTAGGTTAGGTTATATTACGTTATTGATGTATATAAAGCTCCCACGGAGACGTAGAGGCCAACTCGCCAGGTATGTTGTCAAATATTACCGCCGAGATGTTCGGTTGGGTAAGGTTAGGTTATATTACGTTATTGATGTATATAAAGTTCCTACGGAAACGGAGAAGCCAACTCGCCAGGAATGTTGTCAAATATTACCGCCGAGATGTTAGGTTGGGTTAGGTTAGGTTATATTACGTTATTGATGTATATAAAGGTCACACGGAGACGTAGAGGCCAACAAGACAGGAATGTGGTCAAATATTACCGCCGAGATGATAGGTTGGTTTAGGTTACGTTATATTACGTTAGAGATGTATATGAAGGTCCCACGGAGACGTAGAGTCCAACTCGCCAGGTATGTTGTCAAATATTACCGCCGAGATGTTCGGTTGGGTAAGGTTAGGTTATATTACGTTATTGATGTATATAAAGCTCCCACGGAGACGTAGAGGCCAACTCGCCAGGAATGATGTCAAATATTACCGCCGAGATTTTAGGTTGGGTTAGGTTAGGTTATATTACGTTATTGATGTATATAAAGGTCCCACGGAGACGTAGAGGCCAACTCGCCAGGAATGATGTCAAATATTACCGCCGAAATTTTAGGTTGGGTTAGGTTAGGTTATATTACGTTATTGATGTATATAAAGGTCCCACGGAGACATAGAGGCCAACTCGATAGGAATGTTGTCAAATATTACCGGCGAGATGTTAGGTTGGGTTAGGTAAGGTTATATTACGTTATTGATGTCTATAAAGGTCCCACGGGGACGTAGAGGCCATCTCGCCAGGAATGTTGTCACATATTACCGCCGAGATGATAGGTTGGGTTAGGTTACGTTATATTACGTTATTGATGTATATGAAGGTCCCACGGAGACGTAGAGTCCAACTCGCCAGGTATGTTGTCAAATATTACCGCCGAGATGTTAGGTTGGGTTAGGTTAGGTTATATTACGTTATTGATGTATATAAAGGTCACACGGAGACGTAGAGGCCAACAAGACAGGAATGTGGTCAAATATTACCGCCGAGATGTTAGGTTGGGTTAGGTTAGGTTATATTACGTTATTGATGTATATAAAGGTCACACGGAGACGTAGAGGTCAACAAGACAGGAATGTGGTCAAATATTACCGCCGAGATGTTAGGTTGGGTTAGGTTAGGTTATATTACGTTATTGATTTATATAAAGCTCCCACGGAGACGTAGAGGCCAACTCGCCAGGAATGATGTCAAATATTACCGCCGAGATTTTAGGTTGGGTTAGGTTAGTTTATATTACGTTATTGATGTATATGAAGGTCAAACGGAGACCTAGAGGCCAACTCGATGGGAATGTTGTCAAATATTACCGGCGAGATGTTAGGTTGGCTTAGGTAAGGTTATATTACGTTATTGATGTCTATAAAGGTCCCACGGGGACGTAGAGGACATCTCGCCAGGAATGTTGTCAAATATTACCGCCGAGTTGATAGGTTGGGTTAGGTTACGTTATATTACGTTATTGATGTATATGAAGGTCCCACGGAGACGTAGAGACCAACTCGCCAGGTATGTTGTCAAATATTACCGCCGAGATGTTAGGTTGGGTTAGGTTAGGTTATATTACGTTATTGATGTATATAATGGTCACACGGTGACGTAGAGGCCAACAAGACAGGAATGTGGTCAAATATTACCGCCGAGATGTTAGGTTGGGTTAGGTTACGTTATATTACGTTATTGATGTATATGATGGTCAAACGGAGACGTAGAGGCCAACTCGACAGGAATGATGTCAAATATTACCGGCGAGATGTTAGGTTGGGTTAGGTTAGGCTATATTACGTTATGGATGTATATAAAGGTCCCACGGAGACATAGAGGCAAACAAGCCAGGAATGTGGTCAAATATTACCCCCGAGATGTTAGATTGGGTTAGGTTAGGTTATATTACGTTATTGATGTATATAAAAGTCCCACGTAGTCGTAGAGGCCAACAAGCCAGGAATGTGGTCAAATATTACCGCCGAGATGTTGGGTTGGGTTAGGTTAGGTTATATTACGTTATTGATGTATATAAAGCTCCCACGGAGACGTAGAGGCCAACTCGCCAGGTATGTTGTCAAATATTACCGCCGAGATGTTCGGTTGGGTAAGGTTAGGTTATATTACGTTATTGATGTATATAAAGTTCCTACGGAAACGGAGAAGCCAACTCGCCAGGAATGTTGTCAAATATTACCGCCGAGATGTTAGGTTGGGTTAGGTTAGGTTATATTACGTTATTGATGTATATAAAGGTCCTACGGAGACGTAGAGGCCAACTCGCCAGGTATGTTTTCAATTATTACCGCCGAGAAGTTAGGTTGGGTTAGGTTAGGTTATATTACGTTATTGATGTATATAAAGGTCCCACGGAGACGAAGAAGCCAACTCGCCAGAAATGTTGTCAAATATTACCGCCGAGATGTTAGGTTGGGTTAGGTTAGGTTATATTACGTTATTGATGTATATAAAGGTCACACGGAGACGTAGAGGCCAACAAGACAGGAATGTGGTCAAATATTACCGCCGAGATGATAGGTTGGTTTAGGTTACGTTATATTACGTTATTGATGTATATGAAGGTCCCACGGAGACGTAGAGTCCAACTCGCCAGGTATGTTGTCAAATATTACCGCCGAGATGTTCGGTTGGGTAAGGTTAGGTTATATTACGTTATTGATGTATATAAAGCTCCCACGGAGACGTAGGGGCCAACTCGCCAGGAATGATGTCAAATATTACCGCCGAGATTTTAGGTTGGGTTAGGTTAGGTTATATTACGTTATTGATGTATATAAAGGTCCCACGGAGACGTAGAGGCCAACTCGCCAGGAATGATGTCAAATATTACCGCCGAGATTTTAGGTTGGGTTAGGTTAGGTTATATTACGTTATTGATGTATATAAAGGTCACACGGAGACGTAGAGGCCAACAAGACAGGAATGTGGTCAAATATTACCGCCGTCATGTTAGGTTGGGTTAGGTTAGGTTATATTACGTTATTGATGTATATAAAGGTCCCACGGAGACATAGAGGCCAACTCGATAGGAATGTTGTCAAATATTACCGGCGAGATGTTAGGTTGGGTTAGGTAAGGTTATATTACGTTATTGATGTCTATAAAGGTCCCACGGGGACGTAGAGGCCATCTCGCCAGGAATGTTGTCACATATTACCGCCGAGATGATAGGTTGGGTTAGGTTACGTTATATTACGTTATTGATGTATATGAAGGTCCCACGGAGACGTAGAGTCCAACTCGCCAGGTATGTTGTCAAATATTACCGCCGAGATGTTAGGTTGGGTTAGGTTAGGTTATATTACGTTATTGATGTATATAAAGGTCACACGGAGACGTAGAGGCCAACAAGACAGGAATGTGGTCAAATATTACCGCCGAGATGTTAGGTTGGGTTAGGTTAGGTTATATTACGTTATTGATGTATATAAAGGTCACACGGAGACGTAGAGGTCAACAAGACAGGAATGTGGTCAAATATTACCGCCGAGATGTTAGGTTGGGTTAGGTTAGGTTATATTACGTTATTGATTTATATAAAGCTCCCACGGAGACGTAGAGGCCAACTCGCCAGGAATGATGTCAAATATTACCGCCGAGATTTTAGGTTGGGTTAGGTTAGTTTATATTACGTTATTGATGTATATGAAGGTCAAACGGAGACCTAGAGGCCAACTCGATGGGAATGTTGTCAAATATTACCGGCGAGATGTTAGGTTGGCTTAGGTAAGGTTATATTACGTTATTGATGTCTATAAAGGTCCCACGGGGACGTAGAGGACATCTCGCCAGGAATGTTGTCAAATATTACCGCCGAGTTGATAGGTTGGGTTAGGTTACGTTATATTACGTTATTGATGTATATGAAGGTCCCACGGAGACGTAGAGACCAACTCGCCAGGTATGTTGTCAAATATTACCGCCGAGATGTTAGGTTGGGTTAGGTTAGGTTATATTACGTTATTGATGTATATAATGGTCACACGGTGACGTAGAGGCCAACAAGACAGGAATGTGGTCAAATATTACCGCCGAGATGTTAGGTTGGGTTAGGTTACGTTATATTACGTTATTGATGTATATGATGGTCAAACGGAGACGTAGAGGCCAACTCGACAGGAATGATGTCAAATATTACCGGCGAGATGTTAGGTTGGGTTAGGTTAGGCTATATTACGTTATGGATGTATATAAAGGTCCCACGGAGACATAGAGGCAAACAAGCCAGGAATGTGGTCAAATATTACCCCCGAGATGTTAGATTGGGTTAGGTTAGGTTATATTACGTTATTGATGTATATAAAAGTCCCACGTAGTCGTAGAGGCCAACAAGCCAGGAATGTGGTCAAATATTACCGCCGAGATGTTGCGTTGGGTTAGGTTAGGTTATATTACGTTATTGATGTATATAAAGCTCCCACGGAGACGTAGAGGCCAACTCGCCAGGTATGTTGTCAAATATTACCGCCGAGATGTTCGGTTGGGTAAGGTTAGGTTATATTACGTTATTGATGTATATAAAGTTCCTACGGAAACGGAGAAGCCAACTCGCCAGGAATGTTGTCAAATATTACCGCCGAGATGTTAGGTTGGGTTAGGTTAGGTTATATTACGTTATTGATGTATATAAAGGTCCTACGGAGACGTAGAGGCCAACTCGCCAGGTATGTTTTCAATTATTACCGCCGAGAAGTTAGGTTGGGTTAGGTTAGGTTATATTACGTTATTGATGTATATAAAGGTCCCACGGAGACGAAGAAGCCAACTCGCCAGAAATGTTGTCAAATATTACCGCCGAGATGTTAGGTTGGGTTAGGTTAGGTTATATTACGTTATTGATGTATATAAAGGTCACACGGAGACGTAGAGGCCAACAAGACAGGAATGTGGTCAAATATTACCGCCGAGATGATAGGTTGGTTTAGGTTACGTTATATTACGTTATTGATGTATATGAAGGTCCCACGGAGACGTAGAGTCCAACTCGCCAGGTATGTTGTCAAATATTACCGCCGAGATGTTCGGTTGGGTAAGGTTAGGTTATATTACGTTATTGATGTATATAAAGCTCCCACGGAGACGTAGGGGCCAACTCGCCAGGAATGATGTCAAATATTACCGCCGAGATTTTAGGTTGGGTTAGGTTAGGTTATATTACGTTATTGATGTATATAAAGGTCCCACGGAGACGTAGAGGCCAACTCGCCAGGAATGTTGTCAAATACTACCGTCGAGATGATAGGTTGTGTTACGTTAGGTTATATTACGTTATTGATGTATATGAAGGTCAAACGGAGACCTAGAGGCCAACTCGATGGGAATGTTGTCAAATATTACCGCCGAGATTTTAGGTTGGGTTAGGTTATGTTATATTACGTTATTGATGTATATAAAGGTCCCACGGAGACGTAGAGGACATCTCGCCAGGAATGTTGTCAAATATTACCGCCGAGTTGATAGGTTGGGTTAGGTTACGTTATATTACGTTATTGATGTATATGAAGGTCCCACGGAGACGTAGAGACCAACTCGCCAGGTATGTTGTCAAATATTACCGCCGAGATGTTAGGTTGGGTTAGGTTAGGTTATATTACGTTATTGATGTATATAAAGGTCACACGGTGACGTAGAGGCCAACAAGACAGGAATGTGGTCAAATATTACCAGCGAGATGTTAGGTTGGGTTAGGTTAGGTTATATTACGTTATTGATTTATATAAAGCTCCCACGGAGACGTAGAGACCAACTCGCCAGGAATGATGTCAAATATTACCGCCGAGATTTTAGTTTGGGTTAGGTTAGGTTATATTACGTTATTGATGTCTATAAAGGTCCCACGGGGACGTAGAGGCCATCTCGCCAGGAATGTTGTCAAATATTACCGCCGAGATGTTAGGTTGGGTTAGGTAAGGTTATATTACGTTATTGATGTATATAAATGTCCCACGGGGACGTAGAGGCCAACTCACCAGGTATGTGGTCAAATATTACCGCGGAGATGTTAGGTTGGGTTAGGTTACGTTATATTACGTTATTGATGTATATGAAGGTCCCACGGAGACGTAGAGGCCAACTCGCCAGGAATGTTGTCAAATACTACCGTCGAGATGATAGGTTGTGTTACGTTAGGTTATATTACGTTATTGATGTATATGAAGGTCAAACGGAGACCTAGAGGCCAACTCGATGGGAATGTTGTCAAATATTACCGCCGAGATTTTAGGTTGGGTTAGGTTATGTTATATTACGTTATTGATGTATATAAAGGTCCCACGGAGACGTAGAGGCCATCTCGCCAGGAATGTTGTCAAATATTACCGCCGAGTTGATAGGTTGGGTTAGGTTACGTTATATTACGTTATTGATGTATATGAAGGTCCCACGGAGACGTAGAGTCCAACTCGCCAGGTATGTTGTCAAATATTACCGCCGAGATGTTAGGTTGGGTTAGGTTAGGTTATATTACGTTATTGATGTATATAAAGGTCACACGGTGACGTAGAGGCCAACAAGACAGGAATGTGATCAATTATTACCGCCGAGATGTTAGGTTGGGTTAGGTTAGGTTATATTACGTTATTGATGTATATAAAGGTCCCACGGAGACGTAGAGGCCAACTCGCCAGGAATGATGTCAAATATTACCGGCGAGATGTTAGGTTGTGTTACGTTAGGTTATATTACGTTATTGATGTATATGAAGGTCAAACGGAGACCTAGAGTCCAACTCGCCAGGTATGTTGTCAAATATTACCGCCGAGGTGTTCGGTTGGGTAAGGTTAGGTTATATTACGTTATTGATGTATATAAAGCTCCCACGGAGACGTAGAGGCCAACTCGCCAGGAATGATGTCAAATATTACCGCCGAGATTTTAGGTTGGGTTAGGTTAGGTTATATTACGTTATTGATGTATATAAAGGTCCCACGGAGACGTAGAGGCCAACTCGCCAGGAATGATGTCAAATATTACCGCCGAGATTTTAGGTTGGGTTAGGTTAGGTTATATTACGTTATTGATGTATATAAAGGTCCCACGGAGACATAGAGGCCAACAAGTCAGGAATGTGGTCAAATATTACCCCCGAAATGTTAGGTTGGGTTAGGCTAGCTTATATTATGTTATTGATGTATACGAAGGTTACACGGAGGTCCGTAGAGGCCAACTCGCCAGGAATGTTGTCATATACTACCGTCGAGATGATATGTTGGGTTACGTTAGGTTATATTACGTTATTGATGTATATGAAGGTCAAACGGAGACCTAGAGGCCAACTCGATAGGAATGTTGTCAAATATTACCGGCGAGATGTTAGGTTGGGTTAGGTAAGGTTATATTACGTTATTGATGTCTATAAAGGTCCCACGGGGACGTAGAGGCCATCTCGCCAGGAATGTTGTCACATATTACCGCCGAGATGATAGGTTGGGTTAGGTTACGTTATATTACGTTATTGATGTATATGAAGGTCCCACGGAGACGTAGATTCCAACTCGCCAGGTATGTTGTCAAATATTACCGCCGAGATGTTAGGTTGGGTTAGGTTAGGTTATATTACGTTATTGATGTATATAAAGGTCACACGGAGACGTAGAGGCCAACAAGACAGGAATGTGGTCAAATATTACCGCCGAGATGTTAGGTTGGGTTAGGTTAGGTTATATTACGTTATTGATGTATATAAAGGTCACACGGAGACGTAGAGGCCAACAAGACAGGAATGTGGTCAAATATTACCGCCGAGATGTTAGGTTGGGTTAGGTTAGGTTATATTACGTTATTGATTTATATAAAGCTCCCACGGAGACGTAGAGGCCAACTCGCCAGGAATGATGTCAAATATTACCGCCGAGATTTTAGGTTGGGTTAGGTTAGGTTATATTACGTTATTGATGTCTATAAAGGTCCCACGGGGACGTAGAGGCCAACTCGCCAGGAATGTTGTCAAATATTACCGCGGAGATGTTAGGTTGGGTTAGGTTACGTTATATTACGTTATTGATGTATATGAAGGTCCCACAGAGACGTAGAGGCCAACTCGCCAGGAATGTTGTCAAATACTACCGTCGAGATGATAGGTTGTGTTACGTTAGGTTATATTACGTTATTGATGTATATGAAGGTCAAACGGAGACCTAGAGGCCAACTCGATGGGAATGTTGTCAAATATTACCGCCGAGATGTTCGGTTGGGTAAGGTTAGGTTATATTACGTTATTGATGTATATAAAGCTCCCACGGAGACGTAGAGGCCATCTCGCCAGGAATGTTGTCAAATATTACCGCCGAGTTGATAGGTTGGGTTAGGTTACGTTATATTACGTTATTGATGTATATGAAGGTCCCACGGAGACATAGAGGCAAACAAGCCAGGAATGTGGTCAAATATTACCCCCGAGATGTTAGATTGGGTTAGGTTAGGTTATATTACGTTATTGATGTATATAAGAGTCCCACGTAGTCGTAGAGGCCAACAAGCCAGGAATGTGGTCAAATATTACCGCCGAGATGATAGGTTGGGTTATGTTAGGTTCTATTGCGTTATTGATGTATATAAAGCTCCCACGGAGACGTAGAGGCCAACTCGCCAGGTATGTTGTCAAATATTACCGCCGAGATGTTCGGTTGGGTAAGGTTAGGTTATATTACGTTATTGATGTATATAAAGTTCCTACGGAAACGGAGAACCCAACTCGCCAGGAATGTTGTCAAATATTACCGCCGAGATGTTAGGTTGGGTTAGGTTAGGTTATATTACGTTATTGATGTATATAAAGGTCACACGGAGACGTAGAGGCCAACAAGACAGGAATGTGGTCAAATATTACCGCCGAGATGATAGGTTGGTTTAGGTTACGTTATATTACGTTAGTGATGTATATGAAGGTCCCACGGAGACGTAGAGTCCAACTCGCCAGGTATGTTGTCAAATATTACCGCCGAGATGTTCGGTTGGGTAAGGTTAGGTTATATTACGTTATTGATGTATATAAAGCTCCCACGGAGACGTAGAGGCCAACTCGCCAGGAATGATGTCAAATATTTCCGCCGAGATTTTAGGTTGGGTTAGGTTAGTTTATATTACGTTATTGATGTATATGAAGGTCAAACGGAGACCTAGAGGCCAACTCGATGGGAATGTTGTCAAATATTACCGGCGAGATGTTAGGTTGGCTTAGGTAAGGTTATATTACGTTATTGATGTCTATAAAGGTCCCACGGGGACGTAGAGGACATCTCGCCAGGAATGTTGTCAAATATTACCGCCGAGTTGATAGGTTGGGTTAGGTTACGTTATATTACGTTATTGATGTATATGAAGGTCCCACGGAGACGTAGAGACCAACTCGCCGGGTATGTTGTCAAATATTACCGCCGAGATGTTCGGTTGGGTAAGGTTAGGTTATATTACGTTATTGATGTATATAAAGTTCCTACGGAAACGGAGAAGCCAACTCGCCAGGAATGTTGTCAAATATTACCGCCGAGATGTTAGGTTGGGTTAGGTTAGGTTATATTACGTTATTGATGTATATAAAGGTCCTACGGAGACGTAGAGGCCAACTCGCCAGGTATGTTTTCAATTATTACCGCCGAGAAGTTAGGTTGGGTTAGGTTAGGTTATATTACGTTATTGATGTATATAAAGGTCCCACGGAGACGAAGAAGCCAACTCGCCAGAAATGTTGTCAAATATTACCGCCGAGATGTTAGGTTGGGTTAGGTTAGGTTATATTACGTTATTGATGTATATAAAGGTCACACGGAGACGTAGAGGCCAACAAGACAGGAATGTGGTCAAATATTACCGCCGAGATGATAGGTTGGTTTAGGTTACGTTATATTACGTTATTGATGTATATGAAGGTCCCACGGAGACGTAGAGTCCAACTCGCCAGGTATGTTGTCAAATATTACCGCCGAGATGTTCGGTTGGGTAAGGTTAGGTTATATTACGTTATTGATGTATATAAAGCTCCCACGGAGACGTAGGGGCCAACTCGCCAGGAATGATGTCAAATATTACCGCCGAGATTTTAGGTTGGGTTAGGTTAGGTTATATTACGTTATTGATGTATATAAAGGTCCCACGGAGACGTAGAGGCCAACTCGCCAGGAATGATGTCAAATATTACCGCCGAGATTTTAGGTTGGGTTAGGTTAGGTTATATTACGTTATTGATGTATATAAAGGTCACACGGAGACGTAGAGGCCAACAAGACAGGAATGTGGTCAAATATTACCGCCGTCATGTTAGGTTGGGTTAGGTTAGGTTATATTACGTTATTGATGTATATAAAGGTCCCACGGAGACATAGAGGCCAACTCGATAGGAATGTTGTCAAATATTACCGGCGAGATGTTAGGTTGGGTTAGGTAAGGTTATATTACGTTATTGATGTCTATAAAGGTCCCACGGGGACGTAGAGGCCATCTCGCCAGGAATGTTGTCACATATTACCGCCGAGATGATAGGTTGGGTTAGGTTACGTTATATTACGTTATTGATGTATATGAAGGTCCCACGGAGACGTAGAGTCCAACTCGCCAGGTATGTTGTCAAATATTACCGCCGAGATGTTAGGTTGGGTTAGGTTAGGTTATATTACGTTATTGATGTATATAAAGGTCACACGGAGACGTAGAGGCCAACAAGACAGGAATGTGGTCAAATATTACCGCCGAGATGTTAGGTTGGGTTAGGTTAGGTTATATTACGTTATTGATGTATATAAAGGTCACACGGAGACGTAGAGGTCAACAAGACAGGAATGTGGTCAAATATTACCGCCGAGATGTTAGGTTGGGTTAGGTTAGGTTATATTACGTTATTGATTTATATAAAGCTCCCACGGAGACGTAGAGGCCAACTCGCCAGGAATGATGTCAAATATTACCGCCGAGATTTTAGGTTGGGTTAGGTTAGTTTATATTACGTTATTGATGTATATGAAGGTCAAACGGAGACCTAGAGGCCAACTCGATGGGAATGTTGTCAAATATTACCGGCGAGATGTTAGGTTGGCTTAGGTAAGGTTATATTACGTTATTGATGTCTATAAAGGTCCCACGGGGACGTAGAGGACATCTCGCCAGGAATGTTGTCAAATATTACCGCCGAGTTGATAGGTTGGGTTAGGTTACGTTATATTACGTTATTGATGTATATGAAGGTCCCACGGAGACGTAGAGACCAACTCGCCAGGTATGTTGTCAAATATTACCGCCGAGATGTTAGGTTGGGTTAGGTTAGGTTATATTACGTTATTGATGTATATAATGGTCACACGGTGACGTAGAGGCCAACAAGACAGGAATGTGGTCAAATATTACCGCCGAGATGTTAGGTTGGGTTAGGTTACGTTATATTACGTTATTGATGTATATGATGGTCAAACGGAGACGTAGAGGCCAACTCGACAGGAATGATGTCAAATATTACCGGCGAGATGTTAGGTTGGGTTAGGTTAGGCTATATTACGTTATGGATGTATATAAAGGTCCCACGGAGACATAGAGGCAAACAAGCCAGGAATGTGGTCAAATATTACCCCCGAGATGTTAGATTGGGTTAGGTTAGGTTATATTACGTTATTGATGTATATAAAAGTCCCACGTAGTCGTAGAGGCCAACAAGCCAGGAATGTGGTCAAATATTACCGCCGAGATGTTGGGTTGGGTTAGGTTAGGTTATATTACGTTATTGATGTATATAAAGCTCCCACGGAGACGTAGAGGCCAACTCGCCAGGTATGTTGTCAAATATTACCGCCGAGATGTTCGGTTGGGTAAGGTTAGGTTATATTACGTTATTGATGTATATAAAGTTCCTACGGAAACGGAGAAGCCAACTCGCCAGGAATGTTGTCAAATATTACCGCCGAGATGTTAGGTTGGGTTAGGTTAGGTTATATTACGTTATTGATGTATATAAAGGTCCTACGGAGACGTAGAGGCCAACTCGCCAGGTATGTTTTCAATTATTACCGCCGAGAAGTTAGGTTGGGTTAGGTTAGGTTATATTACGTTATTGATGTATATAAAGGTCCCACGGAGACGAAGAAGCCAACTCGCCAGAAATGTTGTCAAATATTACCGCCGAGATGTTAGGTTGGGTTAGGTTAGGTTATATTACGTTATTGATGTATATAAAGGTCACACGGAGACGTAGAGGCCAACAAGACAGGAATGTGGTCAAATATTACCGCCGAGATGATAGGTTGGTTTAGGTTACGTTATATTACGTTATTGATGTATATGAAGGTCCCACGGAGACGTAGAGTCCAACTCGCCAGGTATGTTGTCAAATATTACCGCCGAGATGTTCGGTTGGGTAAGGTTAGGTTATATTACGTTATTGATGTATATAAAGCTCCCACGGAGACGTAGGGGCCAACTCGCCAGGAATGATGTCAAATATTACCGCCGAGATTTTAGGTTGGGTTAGGTTAGGTTATATTACGTTATTGATGTATATAAAGGTCCCACGGAGACGTAGAGGCCAACTCGCCAGGAATGTTGTCAAATACTACCGTCGAGATGATAGGTTGTGTTACGTTAGGTTATATTACGTTATTGATGTATATGAAGGTCAAACGGAGACCTAGAGGCCAACTCGATGGGAATGTTGTCAAATATTACCGCCGAGATTTTAGGTTGGGTTAGGTTATGTTATATTACGTTATTGATGTATATAAAGGTCCCACGGAGACGTAGAGGACATCTCGCCAGGAATGTTGTCAAATATTACCGCCGAGTTGATAGGTTGGGTTAGGTTACGTTATATTACGTTATTGATGTATATGAAGGTCCCACGGAGACGTAGAGACCAACTCGCCAGGTATGTTGTCAAATATTACCGCCGAGATGTTAGGTTGGGTTAGGTTAGGTTATATTACGTTATTGATGTATATAAAGGTCACACGGTGACGTAGAGGCCAACAAGACAGGAATGTGGTCAAATATTACCAGCGAGATGTTAGGTTGGGTTAGGTTAGGTTATATTACGTTATTGATTTATATAAAGCTCCCACGGAGACGTAGAGACCAACTCGCCAGGAATGATGTCAAATATTACCGCCGAGATTTTAGTTTGGGTTAGGTTAGGTTATATTACGTTATTGATGTCTATAAAGGTCCCACGGGGACGTAGAGGCCATCTCGCCAGGAATGTTGTCAAATATTACCGCCGAGATGTTAGGTTGGGTTAGGTAAGGTTATATTACGTTATTGATGTATATAAATGTCCCACGGGGACGTAGAGGCCAACTCACCAGGTATGTGGTCAAATATTACCGCGGAGATGTTAGGTTGGGTTAGGTTACGTTATATTACGTTATTGATGTATATGAAGGTCCCACGGAGACGTAGAGGCCAACTCGCCAGGAATGTTGTCAAATACTACCGTCGAGATGATAGGTTGTGTTACGTTAGGTTATATTACGTTATTGATGTATATGAAGGTCAAACGGAGACCTAGAGGCCAACTCGATGGGAATGTTGTCAAATATTACCGCCGAGATTTTAGGTTGGGTTAGGTTATGTTATATTACGTTATTGATGTATATAAAGGTCCCACGGAGACGTAGAGGCCATCTCGCCAGGAATGTTGTCAAATATTACCGCCGAGTTGATAGGTTGGGTTAGGTTACGTTATATTACGTTATTGATGTATATGAAGGTCCCACGGAGACGTAGAGTCCAACTCGCCAGGTATGTTGTCAAATATTACCGCCGAGATGTTAGGTTGGGTTAGGTTAGGTTATATTACGTTATTGATGTATATAAAGGTCACACGGTGACGTAGAGGCCAACAAGACAGGAATGTGATCAATTATTACCGCCGAGATGTTAGGTTGGGTTAGGTTAGGTTATATTACGTTATTGATGTATATAAAGGTCCCACGGAGACGTAGAGGCCAACTCGCCAGGAATGATGTCAAATATTACCGGCGAGATGTTAGGTTGTGTTACGTTAGGTTATATTACGTTATTGATGTATATGAAGGTCAAACGGAGACCTAGAGTCCAACTCGCCAGGTATGTTGTCAAATATTACCGCCGAGGTGTTCGGTTGGGTAAGGTTAGGTTATATTACGTTATTGATGTATATAAAGCTCCCACGGAGACGTAGAGGCCAACTCGCCAGGAATGATGTCAAATATTACCGCCGAGATTTTAGGTTGGGTTAGGTTAGGTTATATTACGTTATTGATGTATATAAAGGTCCCACGGAGACGTAGAGGCCAACTCGCCAGGAATGATGTCAAATATTACCGCCGAGATTTTAGGTTGGGTTAGGTTAGGTTATATTACGTTATTGATGTATATAAAGGTCCCACGGAGACATAGAGGCCAACAAGTCAGGAATGTGGTCAAATATTACCCCCGAAATGTTAGGTTGGGTTAGGCTAGCTTATATTATGTTATTGATGTATACGAAGGTTACACGGAGGTCCGTAGAGGCCAACTCGCCAGGAATGTTGTCATATACTACCGTCGAGATGATATGTTGGGTTACGTTAGGTTATATTACGTTATTGATGTATATGAAGGTCAAACGGAGACCTAGAGGCCAACTCGATAGGAATGTTGTCAAATATTACCGGCGAGATGTTAGGTTGGGTTAGGTAAGGTTATATTACGTTATTGATGTCTATAAAGGTCCCACGGGGACGTAGAGGCCATCTCGCCAGGAATGTTGTCACATATTACCGCCGAGATGATAGGTTGGGTTAGGTTACGTTATATTACGTTATTGATGTATATGAAGGTCCCACGGAGACGTAGATTCCAACTCGCCAGGTATGTTGTCAAATATTACCGCCGAGATGTTAGGTTGGGTTAGGTTAGGTTATATTACGTTATTGATGTATATAAAGGTCACACGGAGACGTAGAGGCCAACAAGACAGGAATGTGGTCAAATATTACCGCCGAGATGTTAGGTTGGGTTAGGTTAGGTTATATTACGTTATTGATGTATATAAAGGTCACACGGAGACGTAGAGGCCAACAAGACAGGAATGTGGTCAAATATTACCGCCGAGATGTTAGGTTGGGTTAGGTTAGGTTATATTACGTTATTGATTTATATAAAGCTCCCACGGAGACGTAGAGGCCAACTCGCCAGGAATGATGTCAAATATTACCGCCGAGATTTTAGGTTGGGTTAGGTTAGGTTATATTACGTTATTGATGTCTATAAAGGTCCCACGGGGACGTAGAGGCCAACTCGCCAGGAATGTTGTCAAATATTACCGCGGAGATGTTAGGTTGGGTTAGGTTACGTTATATTACGTTATTGATGTATATGAAGGTCCCACAGAGACGTAGAGGCCAACTCGCCAGGAATGTTGTCAAATACTACCGTCGAGATGATAGGTTGTGTTACGTTAGGTTATATTACGTTATTGATGTATATGAAGGTCAAACGGAGACCTAGAGGCCAACTCGATGGGAATGTTGTCAAATATTACCGCCGAGATGTTCGGTTGGGTAAGGTTAGGTTATATTACGTTATTGATGTATATAAAGCTCCCACGGAGACGTAGAGGCCATCTCGCCAGGAATGTTGTCAAATATTACCGCCGAGTTGATAGGTTGGGTTAGGTTACGTTATATTACGTTATTGATGTATATGAAGGTCCCACGGAGACATAGAGGCAAACAAGCCAGGAATGTGGTCAAATATTACCCCCGAGATGTTAGATTGGGTTAGGTTAGGTTATATTACGTTATTGATGTATATAAGAGTCCCACGTAGTCGTAGAGGCCAACAAGCCAGGAATGTGGTCAAATATTACCGCCGAGATGATAGGTTGGGTTACGTTAGGTTCTATTGCGTTATTGATGTATATAAAGCTCCCACGGAGACGTAGAGGCCAACTCGCCAGGTATGTTGTCAAATATTACCGCCGAGATGTTCGGTTGGGTAAGGTTAGGTTATATTACGTTATTGATGTATATAAAGTTCCTACGGAAACGGAGAACCCAACTCGCCAGGAATGTTGTCAAATATTACCGCCGAGATGTTAGGTTGGGTTAGGTTAGGTTATATTACGTTATTGATGTATATAAAGGTCACACGGAGACGTAGAGGCCAACAAGACAGGAATGTGGTCAAATATTACCGCCGAGATGATAGGTTGGTTTAGGTTACGTTATATTACGTTAGTGATGTATATGAAGGTCCCACGGAGACGTAGAGTCCAACTCGCCAGGTATGTTGTCAAATATTACCGCCGAGATGTTCGGTTGGGTAAGGTTAGGTTATATTACGTTATTGATGTATATAAAGCTCCCACGGAGACGTAGAGGCCAACTCGCCAGGAATGATGTCAAATATTTCCGCCGAGATTTTAGGTTGGGTTAGGTTAGTTTATATTACGTTATTGATGTATATGAAGGTCAAACGGAGACCTAGAGGCCAACTCGATGGGAATGTTGTCAAATATTACCGGCGAGATGTTAGGTTGGCTTAGGTAAGGTTATATTACGTTATTGATGTCTATAAAGGTCCCACGGGGACGTAGAGGACATCTCGCCAGGAATGTTGTCAAATATTACCGCCGAGTTGATAGGTTGGGTTAGGTTACGTTATATTACGTTATTGATGTATATGAAGGTCCCACGGAGACGTAGAGACCAACTCGCCGGGTATGTTGTCAAATATTACCGCCGAGATGTTAGGTTGGGTTAGGTTAGGTTATATTACGTTATTGATGTATATAAAGGTCACACGCTGACGTAGAGGCCAACAAGACAGGAATGTGGTCAAATATTACCGCCGAGATGTTAGGTTGGGTTAGGTTACGTTACATTACGTTATTGATGTATATGATGGTCAAACGGAGACGTAGAGTCCAACTCGCCAGGTATGTTGTCAAATATTACCGCCGAGATGTTAGGTTGGATTAGGTTAGGATATATTACGTTATTGATGTATATAAAGGTCACACGGAGACGTAGAGGCCAACAAGACAGGAATGTGGTCAAATATTACCGCCGAGATGTTAGGTTGGGTTAGGTTAGGTTATATTACGTTATTGATGTATATAAAGGTCACACGGAGACGTAGAGGCCAACAAGACAGGAATGTGGTCAAATATTACCGCCGAGATGTTAGGTTGGGTTAGGTTAGGTTATATTACGTTATTGATTTATATAAAGCTCCCACGGAGACGTAGAGGCCAACTCGCCAGGAATGATGTCAAATATTACCGCCGAGATTTTAGGTTGGGTTAGGTTAGGTTATATTACGTTATTGATGTCTATAAAGGTCCCACGGGGACGTAGAGGCCATCTCGCCAGGAATGTTGTCCAATATTACCGCCGAGATGATAGGTTGGTTTAGGTTACGTTATATTACGTTATTGATGTATATGAAGGTCCCACGGAGACGTAGAGGCCAACTCGCCGGGAATGTTGTCAAATACTACCGTCGAGATGATAGGTTGTGTTACGTTAGGTTATATTACGTTATTGATGTATATGAAGGTCAAACGGAGACCTAGAGGCCAACTCGATGGGAATGTTGTCAAATATTACCGCCGAGATTTTAGGTTGGGTTAGGTTATGTTATATTACGTTATTGATGTATATAAAGGTCCCACGGAGACGTAGAGGACATCTCGCCAGGAATGTTGTCAAATATTACCGCCGAGTTGATAGGTTGGGTTAGGTTACGTTATATTACGTTATTGATGTATATGAAGGTCCCACGGAGACGTAGAGTCCAACTCGCCAGGTATGTTGTCAAATATTACCGCCGAGATGTTAGGTTGGGTTAGGTTAGGTTATATTACGTTATTGATGTATATAAAGGTCACACGGTGACGTAGAGGCCAACAAGACAGGAATGTGGTCAATTATTACCGCCGAGATGTTAGGTTGGGTTAGGTTAGGTTATATTACGTTATTGATGTATATAAAGGTCCCACAGAGACGTAGAGGCCAACTCGCCAGGAATGATGTCAAATATTACCGGCGAGATGTTAGATTGGGTTAGGTTAGGTTATATTACGTTATTGATGTATATAAAAGTCCCACGTAGTCGTAGAGGCCAACTCGACAGGAATGATGTCAAATATTACCAGCTAGATGGTAGGTTGGGTTTGGTTAGGTTATATTACGTTATTGATGTATATAAAGGTCCCACGGAGACATAGAGGCCAACAAGCCAGGAATGTGGTCAAATATTACCCCCGAAATGTTAGGTTGGGTTAGGCTAGCTTATATTATGTTATTGATGTATACGAAGGTTACACGGAGGTCCGTAGAGGCCAACTCGCCAGGAATGTTGTCATATACTACCGTCGAGATGATATGTTGGGTTACGTTAGGTTATATTACGTTATTGATGTATATGAAGGTCAAACGGAGACCTAGAGGCCAACTCGATAGGAATGTTGTCAAATATTACCGGCGAGATGTTAGGTTGGGTTAGGTAAGGTTATATTACGTTATTGATGTCTATAAAGGTCCCACGGGGACGTAGAGGCCATCTCGCCAGGAATGTTGTCACATATTACCGCCGAGATGATAGGTTGGGTTAGGTTACGTTATATTACGTTATTGATGTATATGAAGGTCGAACGGAGACATAGAGGCCAACAAGCCAGGAATGTGGTCAAATATTACCCCCGAAATGTTAGGTTGGGTTAGGTAAGGTTATATTACGTTATTGATGTCTATAAAGGTCCCACGGAGACGTATAGGCCATCTCGCCAGGAATGTTGTCAAATATTACCGCCGAGTTGATAGGTTGGGTTAGGTTAGGTTATATTACGTTATTGATGTATACAAAGGTCCCACGGAGACGGAGAAGCCAACTCGCCAGGAATGTGGTCAAATATTACCGCCGAGATGTTAGGTTGGGTTAGGTTAGGTTATATTACGTTATTGATGTCTATAAAGGTCCCACGGGGACGTAGAGGCCATCTCGCCAGGAATGTTGTCCAATATTACCGCCGAGATGATAGGTTGGTTTAGGTTACGTTGTATTACGTTATTGATGTATATGAAGGTCCCACGGAGACGTAGAGGCCAACTCGCCAGTAATGTTGTCAAATACTACCGTCGAGATGATAGGTTGTGTTACGTTAGGTTATATTACGTTATTGATGTATACAAAGGTCCCACGGAGACGAAGAAGCCAACTCGCCAGGAATGTGGTCAAATATTACCGCCGAGATGTTAGGTT
Organism: Xylocopa violacea; assembly: GCA_963969225.1. Classification (NCBI taxonomy): domain Eukaryota; kingdom Metazoa; phylum Arthropoda; class Insecta; order Hymenoptera; family Apidae; genus Xylocopa; species Xylocopa violacea. The sequence goes on from CAXAJV010001300.1 coordinate 103,503, forward strand.
GGGTTAGGTTAGGTTATATTACGTTATTGATGTATATAAAGATCCCACGGAGACGTAGAGGCCAACTCGCCAGGAATGTTGTCAAATATTACAGCCGCGATGATAGGTTGGGTTAGGTTACGTTATATTACGTTATTGATGTATATGATGGTCAAACGGAGACGTAGAGGCCAACTCGACAGGAATGATGTCAAATATTACCGGCGAGATGTTAGGTTGGGTTAGGTTAGTTTATATTACGTTATGGATGTATATAAAGGTCCCACGGAGACATAGAGGCCAACAAGCCAGGAATGTGGTCAAATATTACCCCCGAGATGTTAGATTGGGTTAGGTTAGGTTATATTACGTTATTGATGTATATAAAGGTCCCACGGAGACGGAGAAGCCAACTCGCCAGGAATGTTGTCAAATATTACCGCCGAGAAGATAGGTTGGGTTAGGTTAGGTTATATTTCGTTATTGATGTATATGAAGGTCCCACGGAGACGTAGAGGCCAACTCGCAAGGTATGTTGTTAAATATTACCGCGGAGATGTTAGGTTGGGTTAGGTTAAGTTATATTACGTTCTTGATGTATATAAAGATCACACGGAGACGTACAGGCCAATTCGCCAGGTATGTTGTCAAATATTACCGCCGAGATGATAGGTTGGGTTAGGTTATGTTATATTACGTTCTTGATGTATATAAAGATCACACGGAGACGTAGAGGCCAATTCGCCAGGTATGTTGTCAGATATTACCTCCGAGATGATAGGTTGGGTTAGGTTAGGTTATATTTCGTTATTGATGTATATGAAGGTCCCACGGAGACGGAGAAGCCAACTCGCCAGGAATGTGGTCAAATATTACCGCCGAGATGTTAGGTTGGGTTAGGTTAGGTTATATTACGTTATTGATGTATATAAAGATCCCACGGAGACGTAGAGGCCAATTCGCCAGGTATGTTGTCAAATATTACCGCCGAGATGATAGGTTGGGTTAGGTTATGTTATATTACGTTCTTGATGTATATAAAGATCACACGGAGACGTAGAGGCCAATTCGCCAGGTATGTTGTCAGATATTACCTCCGAGATGATAGGTTGGGTTAGGTTAGGTTATATTTCGTTATTGATGTATATGAAGGTCCCACGGAGACGGAGAAGCCAACTCGCCAGGAATGTGGTCAAATATTACCGCCGAGATGTTAGGTTGGGTTAGGTTAGGTTATATTACGTTATTGATGTATATAAAGATCCCACGGAGACGTAGAGGCCAACTCGCCAGGTATGTTGTCAAATATTACCGCCGAGATTTTAGGTTGGGTTAGGTTAGTTTATATTACGTTATTGATGTATATAAAGGTCCCACGGAGACGTAGAGGCCAACAAGACAGGAATGTGGTCAAATATTACCGCCGACATGTTAGGTTGGGTTAGGTTAGGTTATATTACGATATTGATGTATACGAAGGTTACACGGGGACGTAGAGGCCAACTCGCCAGGAATGTTGTCAAATACTACCGCCGAGATGATAGGTTGGGTTACGTTAGGTTATATTACGTTATTGATGTATATGAAGGTCAAACGGAGACCTAGAGGCCAACTCGATAGGAACGTTGTCAAATATTACCGGCGAGATGTTAGGTTGGGTTAGGTAAGGTTATATTACGTTATTGATGTCTATAAAGGTCCCACGGGGACGTAGAGGCCAACTCGCCAGGAATGTTGTCAAATATTACCGCCGAGATGTTAGGTTGGGTTAGGTTAGGTTATATTACGTTATAGTTCTATATGACAGTCCCACGGAGACGTAGAGTCCAACAAGCCAGGAATGTGGTCAAATATTACCTCCGAGATGTTATATTGGGTTAGCTTATGTTATATTATGTTATTGATGTATATAAATATCCCACGGAGACGTAGAGGCCACTTCGCCAGGTATGTTTTCAAATATTACCGCCGAGACGTTAGGTTGGGTTAGGTTAGGTTATATTACGTTATTGATGTACATAAAGGTCCCACGGAGACGTAGAGGCCAACTCGCCAGGAATGATGTCAAATATTACCGGCGAGATGTTAGGTTGTGTTACGTTAGGTTATATTTCGTTATTGATGTATATGAAGGTCCCACGGAGACGTAGAGGCCAACTCGCAAGGTATGTTGTCAAATATTACCGCGGAGATGTTAGGTTGGGTTAGGTTAAGTTATATTACGTTCTTGATGTATATAAAGATCACACGGAGACGTATAGGCCAATTCGCCAGGTATGTTGTCAAATATTACCGCCGAGATGATAGGTTGGGTTAGGTTATGTTATATTACGTTCTTGATGTATATAAAGATCACACGGAGACGTAGATGCCAATTCGCCAGGCATGTTGTCAGATATTACCTCCGAGATGATAGGTTGGGTTAGGTTAGGTTATATTTCGTTATTGATGTATATGAATGTCCCACGGAGACGGAGAAGCCAACTCGCCAGGAATGTGGTCAAATATTACCGCCGAGATGTTAGGTTGGGTTAGGTTAGGTTATATTACGTTATTGATGTATATAAAGATCCCACGGAGACGTAGAGGCCAACTCGCCAGGTATGTTGTCAAATATTACCGCCGAGATTTTAGGTTGGGTTAGGTTAGTTTATATTACGTTATTGATGTATATAAAGGTCCCACGGAGACGTAGAGGCCAACAAGACAGGAATGTGGTGAAATATTACCGCCGACATGTTAGGTTGGGTTAGGTTAGGTTATATTACGATATTGATGTATATAAAGCTCCCACGGGACGTAGAGGCCAACAAGCCAGGAATGTGGTCAAATATTACCGCCGACATGTTCGGTTGGGTTAGGCTAGCTTATATTATGTTATTGATGTATACGAAGGTTACACGGGGACGTAGAAGCCAACTCGCCAGGAATGTTGTCAAATACTACCGCCGAGATGATTGGTTGGGTTACGTTAGGTTATATTACGTTATTGATGTATATGAAGGTCAAACGGAGACCTAGAGACCAACTCGAAAGGAATGTTGTCAAATATTACCGGCGAGATGTTAGGTTGGGTTAGGTAAGGTTATATTCCGTTATTGATGGATATAAATGTCCCACGGGGACGTAGAGGCCAACTCGCCAGGAATGTTTTCAAATATTACCGCCGAGATGATAGGTTGGGTTAGGTTACGTTATATTACGTTATTGATGTATATAAAGGTCCCACGGAGACGTAGAGGCCAACAAGACAGGAATGTGGTCAAATATTACCGCCGAGATGTTAGGTTGGGTTAGGTTAGGTTATATTACGTTATTGATGTATATAAAGCTCCCACGGAGACGTAGAGGCCAACACCCCAGGAATGATGTCAAATAATACCGCCGAGATTTTAAGTTGGGTTAGGTTAGGTTATATTACGTTATTGATGTATATAAAGGTCCCACGGAGACGTAGAGGCCAACTCGCCAGGAATGTTGTCACATATTACCGCCGAGATGATAGGTTGGGTTAGGTTACGTTATATTACGTTATTGATGTATATGAAGGTCGAACGGAGACATAGAGGCCAACAAGCCAGGAATGTGGTCAAATATTACCCCCGAAATGTTAGGTTGGGTTAGGTAAGGTTATATTACGTTATTGATGTCTATAAAGGTCCCACGGAGACGTATAGGCCATCTCGCCAGGAATGTTGTCAAATATTACCGCCGAGTTGATAGGTTGGGTTAGGTTAGGTTATATTACGTTATTGATGTATACAAAGGTCCCACGGAGACGGAGAAGCCAACTCGCCAGGAATGTGGTCAAATATTACCGCCGAGATGTTAGGTTGGGTTAGGTTAGGTTATATTACGTTATTGATGTCTATAAAGGTCCCACGGGGACGTAGAGGCCATCTCGCCAGGAATGTTGTCCAATATTACCGCCGAGATGATAGGTTGGTTTAGGTTACGTTGTATTACGTTATTGATGTATATGAAGGTCCCACGGAGACGTAGAGGCCAACTCGCCAGTAATGTTGTCAAATACTACCGTCGAGATGATAGGTTGTGTTACGTTAGGTTATATTACGTTATTGATGTATACAAAGGTCCCACGGAGACGGAGAAGCCAACTCGCCAGGAATGTGGTCAAATATTACCGCCGAGATGTTAGGTTGGGTTAGGTTAGGTTATATTACGTTATTGATGTATATAAAGATCCCACGGAGACGTAGAGGCCAACTCGCCAGGAATGTTGTCAAATATTACAGCCGCGATGATAGGTTGGGTTAGGTTACGTTATATTACGTTATTGATGTATATGATGGTCAAACGGAGACGTAGAGGCCAACTCGACAGGAATGATGTCAAATATTACCGGCGAGATGTTAGGTTGGGTTAGGTTAGTTTATATTACGTTATGGATGTATATAAAGGTCCCACGGAGACATAGAGGCCAACAAGCCAGGAATGTGGTCAAATATTACCCCCGAGATGTTAGATTGGGTTAGGTTAGGTTATATTACGTTATTGATGTATATAAAGGTCCCACGGAGACGGAGAAGCCAACTCGCCAGGAATGTTGTCAAATATTACCGCCGAGAAGATAGGTTGGATTAGGTTATGTTATATTACGTTCTTGATGTATATAAAGATCACACGGAGACGTAGAGGTCAATTCGCCAGGTGTGTTGTCAAATATTACCTCCGAGATGATAGGTTGGGTTAGGTTAGGTTATATTTCGTTATTGATGTATATGAAGGTCCCACGGAGACGTAGAGGCCAACTCGCAAGGTATGTTGTCAAATATTACCGCGGAGATGTTAGGTTGGGTTAGGTTAAGTTATATTACGTTCTTGATGTATATAAAGATCACACGGAGACGTACAGGCCAATTCGCCAGGTATGTTGTCAAATATTACCGCCGAGATGATAGGTTGGGTTAGGTTATGTTATATTACGTTCTTGATGTATATAAAGATCACACGGAGACGTAGAGGCCAATTCGCCAGGTATGTTGTCAGATATTACCTCCGAGATGATAGGTTGGGTTAGGTTAGGTTATATTTCGTTATTGATGTATATGAAGGTCCCACGGAGACGGAGAAGCCAACTCGCCAGGAATGTGGTCAAATATTACCGCCGAGATGTTAGGTTGGGTTAGGTTAGGTTATATTACGTTATTGATGTATATAAAGATCCCACGGAGACGTAGAGGCCAATTCGCCAGGTATGTTGTCAAATATTACCGCCGAGATGATAGGTTGGGTTAGGTTATGTTATATTACGTTCTTGATGTATATAAAGATCACACGGAGACGTAGAGGCCAATTCGCCAGGTATGGTGTCAGATATTACCTCCGAGATGATAGGTTGGGTTAGGTTAGGTTATATTTCGTTATTGATGTATATGAAGGTCCCACGGAGACGGAGAAGCCAACTCGCCAGGAATGTGGTCAAATATTACCGCCGAGATGTTAGGTTGGGTTAGGTTAGGTTATATTACGATATTGATGTATATAAAGATCCCACGGAGACGTAGAGGCCAACTCGCCAGGTATGTTGTCAAATATTACCGCCGAGATTTTAGGTTGGGTTAGGTTAGTTTATATTACGTTATTGATGTATATAAAGGTCCCACGGAGACGTAGAGGCCAACAAGACAGGAATGTGGTGAAATATTACCGCCGACATGTTAGGTTGGGTTAGGTTAGGTTATATTACGATATTGATGTATATAAAGCTCCCACGGGACGTAGAGGCCAACAAGCCAGGAATGTGGTCAAATATTACCGCCGAGATGTTCGGTTGGGTTAGGCTAGCTTATATTATGTTATTGATGTATACGAAGGTTACACGGGGACGTAGAAGCCAACTCGCCAGGAATGTTGTCAAATACTACCGCCGAGATGATTGGTTGGGTTACGTTAGGTTATATTACGTTATTGATGTATATAAAGCTCCCACGGAGACGTAGAGGCCAACACCCCAGGAATGATGTCAAATAATACCGCCGAGATTTTAAGTTGGGTTAGGTTAGGTTATATTACGTTATTGATGTATATAAAGGTCCCACGGAGACGTAGAGGCCAACTCGCCAGGAATGTTGTCAAATACTACCGCCGAGATGATAGGTTGGGTTACGTTAGGTTATATTACGTTATTGATGTATACAAAGGTCCCACGGAGACGGAGAAGCCAACTCGCCAGGAATGTGGTCAAATATTACCGCCGAGATGTTAGGTTGGGTTAGGTTAGGTTATGTTACGTTATTGATGTCTATAAAGGTCCCACGGGGACGTAGAGGCCATCTCGCCAGGAATGTTGTCCAATATTACCGCCGAGATGATAGGTTGGTTTAGGTTACGTTGTATTACGTTATTGATGTATATGAAGGTCCCACGGAGACGTAGAGGAAAACTCGCCAGGAATGTTGTCAAATACTACCGTCGAGATGATAGGTTGTGTTACGTTAGGTTATATTACGTTATTGATGTATACAAAGGTCCCACGGAGACGGAGAAGCCAACTCGCCAGGAATGTGGTCAAATATTACCGCCGAGATGTTAGGTTGGGTTAGGTTAGGTTATATTACGTTATTGATGTATATAAAGATCCCACGGAGACGTAGAGGCCAACTCCCAGGAATGTTGTCAAATATTACAGCCGCGATGATAGGTTGGGTTAGGTTACGTTATATTACGTTATTGATGTATATGATGGTCAAACGGAGACGTAGAGGCCAACTCGACAGGAATGATGTCAAATATTACCGGCGAGATGTTAGGTTGGGTTAGGTTAGTTTATATTACGTTATGGATGTATATAAAGGTCCCACGGAGACATAGAGGCCAACAAGCCAGGAATGTGGTCAAATATTACCCCCGAGATGTTAGATTGGGTTAGGTTAGGTTATATTACGTTATTGATGTATGTAAAGGTCCCACGGAGACGGAGAAGCCAACTCGCCAGGAATGTTGTCAAATATTACCGCCGAGAAGATAGGTTGGGTTAGGTTATGTTATATTACGTTCTTGATGTATATAAAGATCACACGGAGACGTAGAGGCCAATTCGCCAGGTATGTTGTCAGATATTACCTCCGAGATGATAGGTTGGGTTAGGTTAGGTTATATTTCGTTATTGATGTATATGAAGGTCCCACGGAGACGGAGAATCCAACTCGCCAGGAATGTGGTCAAATATTACCGCCGAGATGTTAGGTTGGGTTAGGTTAGGTTATATTACGTTATTGATGTATATAAAGATCCCACGGAGACGTAGAGGCCAACTCGCCAGGTATGTTGTCAAATATTACCGCCGAGATTTTAGGTTGGGTTAGGTTAGTTTATATTACGTTATTGATGTATATAAAGGTCCCACGGAGACGTAGAGGCCAACAAGACAGGAATGTGGTCAAATATTACCGCCGACATGTTAGGTTGGGTTAGGTAAGGTTATATTCCGTTATTGATGGATATAAATGTCCCACGGGGACGTAGAGGCCAACTCGCCAGGAATGTTTTCAAATATTACCGCCGAGATGATAGGTTGGGTTAGGTTACGTTATATTACGTTATTGATGTATATAAAGGTCCCACGGAGACGTAGAGGCCAACAAGACAGGAATGTGGTCAAATATTACCGCCGAGATGTTAGGTTGGGTTAGGTTAGGTTATATTACGTTATTGATGTATATAAAGCTCCCACGGAGACGTAGAGGCCAACACCCCAGGAATGATGTCAAATAATACCGCCGAGATTTTAAGTTGGGTTAGGTTAGGTTATATTACGTTATTGATGTATATAAAGGTCCCACGGAGACGTAGAGGCCAACTCGCCAGGAATGTTGTCACATATTACCGCCGAGATGATAGGTTGGGTTAGGTTACGTTATATTACGTTATTGATGTATATGAAGGTCGAACGGAGACATAGAGGCCAACAAGCCAGGAATGTGGTCAAATATTACCCCCGAAATGTTAGGTTGGGTTAGGTAAGGTTATATTACGTTATTGATGTCTATAAAGGTCCCACGGAGACGTATAGGCCATCTCGCCAGGAATGTTGTCAAATATTACCGCCGAGTTGATAGGTTGGGTTAGGTTAGGTTATATTACGTTATTGATGTATACAAAGGTCCCACGGAGACGGAGAAGCCAACTCGCCAGGAATGTGGTCAAATATTACCGCCGAGATGTTAGGTTGGGTTAGGTTAGGTTATATTACGTTATTGATGTCTATAAAGGTCCCACGGGGACGTAGAGGCCATCTCGCCAGGAATGTTGTCCAATATTACCGCCGAGATGATAGGTTGGTTTAGGTTACGTTGTATTACGTTATTGATGTATATGAAGGTCCCACGGAGACGTAGAGGCCAACTCGCCAGTAATGTTGTCAAATACTACCGTCGAGATGATAGGTTGTGTTACGTTAGGTTATATTACGTTATTGATGTATACAAAGGTCCCACGGAGACGGAGAAGCCAACTCGCCAGGAATGTGGTCAAATATTACCGCCGAGATGTTAGGTTGGGTTAGGTTAGGTTATATTACGTTATTGATGTATATAAAGATCCCACGGAGACGTAGAGGCCAACTCGCCAGGAATGTTGTCAAATATTACAGCCGCGATGATAGGTTGGGTTAGGTTACGTTATATTACGTTATTGATGTATATGATGGTCAAACGGAGACGTAGAGGCCAACTCGACAGGAATGATGTCAAATATTACCGGCGAGATGTTAGGTTGGGTTAGGTTAGTTTATATTACGTTATGGATGTATATAAAGGTCCCACGGAGACATAGAGGCCAACAAGCCAGGAATGTGGTCAAATATTACCCCCGAGATGTTAGATTGGGTTAGGTTAGGTTATATTACGTTATTGATGTATATAAAGGTCCCACGGAGACGGAGAAGCCAACTCGCCAGGAATGTTGTCAAATATTACCGCCGAGAAGATAGGTTGGATTAGGTTATGTTATATTACGTTCTTGATGTATATAAAGATCACACGGAGACGTAGAGGCCAATTCGCCAGGTATGTTGTCAAATATTACCTCCGAGATGATAGGTTGGGTTAGGTTAGGTTATATTTCGTTATTGATGTATATGAAGGTCCCACGGAGACGTAGAGGCCAACTCGCAAGGTATGTTGTCAAATATTACCGCGGAGATGTTAGGTTGGGTTAGGTTAAGTTATATTACGTTCTTGATGTATATAAAGATCACACGGAGACGTACAGGCCAATTCGCCAGGTATGTTGTCAAATATTACCGCCGAGATGATAGGTTGGGTTAGGTTATGTTATATTACGTTCTTGATGTATATAAAGATCACATGGAGACGTAGAGGCCAATTCGCCAGGTATGTTGTCAGATATTACCTCCGAGATGATAGGTTGGGTTAGGTTAGGTTATATTTCGTTATTGATGTATATGAAGGTCCCACGGAGACGGAGAAGCCAACTCGCCAGGAATGTGGTCAAATATTACCGCCGAGATGTTAGGTTGGGTTAGGTTAAGTTATATTACGTTATTGATGTATATAAAGATCCCACGGAGACGTAGAGGCCAATTCGCCAGGTATGTTGTCAAATATTACCGCCGAGATGATAGGTTGGGTTAGGTTATGTTATATTACGTTCTTGATGTATATAAAGATCACACGGAGACGTAGAGGCCAATTCGCCAGGTATGGTGTCAGATATTACCTCCGAGATGATAGGTTGGGTTAGGTTAGGTTATATTTCGTTATTGATGTATATGAAGGTCCCACGGAGACGGAGAAGCCAACTCGCCAGGAATGTGGTCAAATATTACCGCCGAGATGTTAGGTTGGGTTAGGTTAGGTTATATTACGATATTGATGTATATAAAGATCCCACGGAGACGTAGAGGCCAACTCGCCAGGTATGTTGTCAAATATTACCGCCGAGATTTTAGGTTGGGTTAGGTTAGTTTATATTACGTTATTGATGTATATAAAGGTCCCACGGAGACGTAGAGGCCAACAAGACAGGAATGTGGTGAAATATTACCGCCGACATGTTAGGTTGGGTTAGGTTAGGTTATATTACGATATTGATGTATATAAAGCTCCCACGGGACGTAGAGGCCAACAAGCCAGGAATGTGGTCAAATATTACCGCCGAGATGTTCGGTTGGGTTAGGCTAGCTTATATTATGTTATTGATGTATACGAAGGTTACACGGGGACGTAGAAGCCAACTCGCCAGGAATGTTGTCAAATACTACCGCCGAGATGATTGGTTGGGTTACGTTAGGTTATATTACGTTATTGATGTATATGAAGGTCAAACGGAGACCTAGAGACCAACTCGAAAGGAATGTTGTCAAATATTACCGGCGAGATGTTAGGTTGGGTTAGGTAAGGTTATATTCCGTTATTGATGGATATAAATGTCCCACGGGGACGTAGAGGCCAACTCGCCAGGAATGTTTTCAAATATTACCGCCGAGATGATAGGTTGGGTTAGGTTACGTTATATTACGATATTGATGTATATAAAGGTCCCACGGAGACGTAGAGGCCAACAAGACAGGAATGTGGTCAAATATTACCGCCGAGATGTTAGGTTGGGTTAGGTTAGGTTATATTACGTTATTGATGTATATAAAGCTCCCACGGAGACGTAGAGGCCAACACCCCAGGAATGATGTCAAATAATACCGCCGAGATTTTAAGTTGGGTTAGGTTAGGTTATATTACGTTATTGATGTATATAAAGGTCCCACGGAGACGTAGAGGCCAACTCGCCAGGAATGTTGTCAAATACTACCGCCGAGATGATAGGTTGGGTTACGTTAGGTTATATTACGTTATTGATGTATATGAAGGTCAAACGGAGACCTAGAGGCCAACTCGATAGGAATGTTGTCAAATGTTACCGGCGAGATGTTAGGTTGGGTTAGGTAAGGTTATATTACATTATTGATGTCTATAAAGGTCCCACGGGGACGTAGAGGCCAACTCGCCAGGAATGTTGTCAAATATTACCGCCGAGGTGTTAGGTTGGGTTAGGTTAGGTTATATTACGTTATTGATGTATATAAATGTCCCACGGAGACGTAGATGCCAACTCGCCAGGAATGTTTTCAAATATTACCGCCGAGATGTTAGGTTGGGTTAGGTTAGGTTATATTACGTTATAGTTCTATATGACGGTCCCACGGAGACGTAGAGTCCAACAAGCCAGGAATGTGGTCAAATATTACCGCCGAGATGTTATATTGGGTTAGCTTATGTTATATTATGTTATTGATGTATATAAATATCCCACGGAGACGTAGAGGCCACCTCGCCAGGTATGTTTTCAAATATTACCGCCGAGACGTTAGGTTGGGTTAGGTTAGGTTATATTCCGTTATTGATGTATACAAAGGTCCCACGGAAGCGGAGAAGCCAACTCGCCAGGAATGTGGTCAAATATTACCGCCGAGATGTTAGGTTGGGTTTGGATGGGTTATATTACGTTATTGATGTATATAAAGATCCCACGGAGACGTAGAGGCCAACTCGCCAGGAATGTTGTCAAATATTACAGCCGCGATGATAGGTTGGGTTAGGTTACGTTATATTACGTTATTGATGTATATGATGGTCAAACGGAGACGGAGAGGCCAACTCGACAGGAATGATGTCAAATATTACCAGCTAGATGGTAGGTTGGATTTGGTTAGGTTATATTACGTTATTGATGTATATAAAGGTCCCACGGAGACATAGAGGCCAACAAGCCAGGAATGTGGTCAAATATTACCCCCGAAATGTTAGGTTGGGTTATGCTAGCTTATATTATGTTATTGATGTATACGAAGGTTACACGGAGGTCCGTAGAGGCCAACTCGCCAGGAATGTTGTCATATACTACCGTCGAGATGATATGTTGGGTTACGTTAGGTTATATTACGTTATTGATGTATATGAAGGTCAAACGGAGACCTAGAGGCCAACTCGATAGGAATGTTGTCAAATATTACCGGCGAGATGTTAGGTTGGGTTAGGTAAGGTTATATTACGTTATTGATGTCTATAAAGGTCCCACGGGGACGTAGAGGCCATCTCGCCGGGAATGTTGTCACATATTACCGCCGAGATGATAGGTTGGGTTAGGTTACGTTATATTACGTTATTGATGTATATGAAGGTCAAACGGAGACATAGAGGCCAACAAGCCAGGAATGTGGTCAAATATTACCCCCGAAATGTTAGGTGGGGTTAGGTAAGGTTATATTACGTTATTGATGTCTATAAAGGTCCCACGGAGACGTAGAGGCCATCTCGCCAGGAATGTTGTCAAATATTACCGCCGAGTTGATACGTTGGGTTAGGTTAGGTTATATTACGTTATTGATGTATACAAAGGTCCCACGGAGACGGAGAAGCCAACTCGCCAGGAATGTGGTCAAATATTACCGCCGAGATGTTAGGTTGGGTTAGGTTAGGTTATGTTACGTTATTGATGTCTATAAAGGTCCCACGGGGACGTAGAGGCCATCTCGCCAGGAATGTTGTCCAATATTACCGCCGAGATGATAGGTTGGTTTAGGTTACGTTGTATTACGTTATTGATGTATATGAAGGTCCCACGGAGACGTAGAGGAAAACTCGCCAGGAATGTTGTCAAATACTACCGCCGAGATGATAGGTTGTGTTACGTTAGGTTATATTACGTTATTGATGTATACAAAGGTCCCACGGAGACGGAGAAGCCAACTCGCCAGGAATGTGGTCAAATATTACCGCCGAGATGTTAGGTTGGGTTAGGTTAGGTTATATTACGTTATTGATGTATATAAAGATCCCACGGAGACGTAGAGGCCAACTCCCAGGAATGTTGTCAAATATTACAGCCGCGATGATAGGTTGGGTTAGGTTACGTTATATTACGTTATTGATGTATATGATGGTCAAACGGAGACGTAGAGGCCAACTCGACAGGAATGATGTCAAATATTACCGGCGAGATGTTAGGTTGGGTTAGGTTAGTTTATATTACGTTATGGATGTATATAAAGGTCCCACGGAGACATAGAGGCCAACAAGCCAGGAATGTGGTCAAATATTACCCCCGAGATGTTAGATTGGGTTAGGTTAGGTTATATTACGTTATTGATGTATGTAAAGGTCCCACGGAGACGGAGAAGCCAACTCGCCAGGAATGTTGTCAAATATTACCGCCGAGAAGATAGGTTGGGTTAGGTTATGTTATATTACGTTCTTGATGTATATAAAGATCACACGGAGACGTAGAGGCCAATTCGCCAGGTATGTTGTCAAATATTACCTCCGAGATGATAGGTTGGGTTAGGTTAGGTTATATTTCGTTATTGATGTATATGAAGGTCCCACGGAGACGTAGAGGCCAACTCGCAAGGTATGTTGTCAAATATTACCGCGGAGATGTTAGGTTGGGTTAGGTTAAGTTATATTACGTTCTTGATGTATATAAAGATCACACGGAGACGTACAGGCCAATTCGCCAGGTATGTTGTCAAATATTACCGCCGAGATGATAGGTTGGGTTAGGTTATGTTATATTACGTTCTTGATGTATATAAAGATCACACGGAGACGTAGAGGCCAATTCGCCAGGTATGTTGTCAGATATTACCTCCGAGATGCTAGGTTGGGTTAGGTTAGGTTATATTTCGTTATTGATGTATATGAAGGTCCCACGGAGACGGAGAAGCCAACTCGCCAGGAATGTGGTCAAATATTACCGCCGAGATGTTAGGTTGGGTTAGGTTAGGTTACATTACGTTATTGATGTATATAAACATCCCACGGAGACGTAGAGGCCAATTCGCCAGGTATGTTGTCAAATATTACCGCCGAGATGATAGGTTGGGTTAGGTTATGTTATATTACGTTCTTGATGTATATAAAGATCACACGGAGACGTAGAGGCCAATTCGCCAGGTATGTTGTCAGATATTACCTCCGAGATGATAGGTTGGGTTAGGTTAGGTTATATTTCGTTATTGATGTATATGAAGGTCCCACGGAGACGGAGAATCCAACTCGCCAGGAATGTGGTCAAATATTACCGCCGAGATGTTAGGTTGGGTTAGGTTAGGTTATATTACGTTATTGATGTATATAAAGATCCCACGGAGACGTAGAGGCCAACTCGCCAGGTATGTTGTCAAATATTACCGCCGAGATTTTAGGTTGGGTTAGGTTAGTTTATATTACGTTATTGATGTATATAAAGGTCCCACGGAGACGTAGAGGCCAACAAGACAGGAATGTGGTCAAATATTACCGCCGACATGTTAGGTTGGGTTAGGTAAGGTTATATTCCGTTATTGATGGATATAAATGTCCCACGGGGACGTAGAGGCCAACTCGCCAGGAATGTTTTCAAATATTACCGCCGAGATGATAGGTTGGGTTAGGTTACGTTATATTACGTTATTGATGTATATAAAGGTCCCACGGAGACGTAGAGGCCAACAAGACAGGAATGTGGTCAAATATTACCGCCGAGATGTTAGGTTGGGTTAGGTTAGGTTATATTACGTTATTGATGTATATAAAGCTCCCACGGAGACGTAGAGGCCAACACCCCAGGAATGATGTCAAATAATACCGCCGAGATTTTAAGTTGGATTAGGTTAGGTTATATTACGTTATTGATGTATATAAAGGTCCCACGGAGACGTAGAGGCCAACTCGCCAGGAATGTTGTCACATATTACCGCCGAGATGATAGGTTGGGTTAGGTTACGTTATATTACGTTATTGATGTATATGAAGGTCGAACGGAGACATAGAGGCCAACAAGCCAGGAATGTGGTCAAATATTACCCCCGAAATGTTAGGTTGGGTTAGGTAAGGTTATATTACGTTATTGATGTCTATAAAGGTCCCACGGAGACGTATAGGCCATCTCGCCAGGAATGTTGTCAAATATTACCGCCGAGTTGATAGGTTGGGTTAGGTTAGGTTATATTACGTTATTGATGTATACAAAGGTCCCACGGAGACGGAGAAGCCAACTCGCCAGGAATGTGGTCAAATATTACCGCCGAGATGTTAGGTTGGGTTAGGTTAGGTTATATTACGTTATTGATGTCTATAAAGGTCCCACGGGGACGTAGAGGCCATCTCGCCAGGAATGTTGTCCAATATTACCGCCGAGATGATAGGTTGGTTTAGGTTACGTTGTATTACGTTATTGATGTATATGAAGGTCCCACGGAGACGTAGAGGCCAACTCGCCAGTAATGTTGTCAAATACTACCGTCGAGATGATAGGTTGTGTTACGTTAGGTTATATTACGTTATTGATGTATACAAAGGTCCCACGGAGACGGAGAAGCCAACTCGCCAGGAATGTGGTCAAATATTACCGCCGAGATGTTAGGTTGGGTTAGGTTAGGTTATATTACGTTATTGATGTATATAAAGATCCCACGGAGACGTAGAGGCCAACTCGCCAGGAATGTTGTCAAATATTACAGCCGCGATGATAGGTTGGGTTAGGTTACGTTATATTACGTTCTTGATGTATATAAAGATCACACGGAGACGTAGAGGCCAATTCGCCAGGTATGTTGTCAAATATTACCTCCGAGATGATAGGTTGGGTTAGGTTAGGTTATATTTCGTTATTGATGTATATGAAGGTCCCACGGAGACGTAGAGGCCAACTCGCAAGGTATGTTGTCAAATATTACCGCGGAGATGTTAGGTTGGGTTAGGTTAAGTTATATTACGTTCTTGATGTATATAAAGATCACACGGAGACGTACAGGCCAATTCGCCAGGTATGTTGTCAAATATTACCGCCGAGATGATAGGTTGGGTTAGGTTATGTTATATTACGTTCTTGATGTATATAAAGATCACACGGAGACGTAGAGGCCAATTCGCCAGGTATGTTGTCAGATATTACCTCCGAGATGATAGGTTGGGTTAGGTTAGGTTATATTTCGTTATTGATGTATATGAAGGTCCCACGGAGACGGAGAAGCCAACTCGCCAGGAATGTGGTCAAATATTACCGCCGAGATGTTAGGTTGGGTTAGGTTAGGTTATATTACGTTATTGATGTATATAAAGATCCCACGGAGACGTAGAGGCCAATTCGCCAGGTATGTTGTCAAATATTACCGCCGAGATGATAGGTTGGGTTAGGTTATGTTATATTACGTTCTTGATGTATATAAAGATCACACGGAGACGTAGAGGCCAATTCGCCAGGTATGTTGTCAGATATTACCTCCGAGATGATAGGTTGGGTTAGGTTAGGTTATATTTCGTTATTGATGTATATGAAGGTCCCACGGAGACGGAGAAGCCAACTCGCCAGGAATGTGGTCAAATATTACCGCCGAGATGTTAGGTTGGGTTAGGTTAGGTTATATTACGATATTGATGTATATAAAGATCCCACGGAGACGTAGAGGCCATCTCGCCAGGAATGTTGTCCAATATTACCGCCGAGATGATAGGTTGGTTTAGGTTACGTTGTATTACGTTATTGATGTATATGAAGGTCCCACGGAGACGTAGAGGCCAACTCGCCAGTAATGTTGTCAAATACTACCGTCGAGATGATAGGTTGTGTTACGTTAGGTTATATTACGTTATTGATGTATACAAAGGTCCCACGGAGACGGAGAAGCCAACTCGCCAGGAATGTGGTCAAATATTACCGCCGAGATGTTAGGTTGGGTTAGGTTAGGTTATATTACGTTATTGATGTATATAAAGATCCCACGGAGACGTAGAGGCCAACTCGCCAGGAATGTTGTCAAATATTACAGCCGCGATGATAGGTTGGGTTAGGTTACGTTATATTACGTTATTGATGTATATGATGGTCAAACGGAGACGTAGAGGCCAACTCGACAGGAATGATGTCAAATATTACCGGCGAGATGTTAGGTTGGGTTAGGTTAGTTTATATTACGTTATGGATGTATATAAAGGTCCCACGGAGACATAGAGGCCAACAAGCCAGGAATGTGGTCAAATATTACCCCCGAGATGTTAGATTGGGTTAGGTTAGGTTATATTACGTTATTGATGTATATAAAGGTCCCACGGAGACGGAGAAGCCAACTCGCCAGGAATGTTGTCAAATATTACCGCCGAGAAGATAGGTTGGATTAGGTTATGTTATATTACGTTCTTGATGTATATAAAGATCACACGGAGACGTAGAGGCCAATTCGCCAGGTATGTTGTCAAATATTACCTCCGAGATGATAGGTTGGGTTAGGTTAGGTTATATTTCGTTATTGATGTATATGAAGGTCCCACGGAGACGTAGAGGCCAACTCGCAAGGTATGTTGTCAAATATTACCGCGGAGATGTTAGGTTGGGTTAGGTTAAGTTATATTACGTTCTTGATGTATATAAAGATCACACGGAGACGTACAGGCCAATTCGCCAGGTATGTTGTCAAATATTACCGCCGAGATGATAGGTTGGGTTAGGTTATGTTATATTACGTTCTTGATGTATATAAAGATCACACGGAGACGTAGAGGCCAATTCGCCAGGTATGTTGTCAGATATTACCTCCGAGATGATAGGTTGGGTTAGGTTAGGTTATATTTCGTTATTGATGTATATGAAGGTCCCACGGAGACGGAGAAGCCAACTCGCCAGGAATGTGGTCAAATATTACCGCCGAGATGTTAGGTTGGGTTAGGTTAGGTTATATTACGTTATTGATGTATATAAAGATCCCACGGAGACGTAGAGGCCAATTCGCCAGGTATGTTGTCAAATATTACCGCCGAGATGATAGGTTGGGTTAGGTTATGTTATATTACGTTCTTGATGTATATAAAGATCACACGGAGACGTAGAGGCCAATTCGCCAGGTATGTTGTCAGATATTACCTCCGAGATGATAGGTTGGGTTAGGTTAGGTTATATTTCGTTATTGATGTATATGAAGGTCCCACGGAGACGGAGAAGCCAACTCGCCAGGAATGTGGTCAAATATTACCGCCGAGATGTTAGGTTGGGTTAGGTTAGGTTATATTACGATATTGATGTATATAAAGATCCCACGGAGACGTAGAGGCCAACTCGCCAGGTATGTTGTCAAATATTACCGCCGAGATTTTAGGTTGGGTTAGGTTAGTTTATATTACGTTATTGATGTATATAAAGGTCCCACGGAGACGTAGAGGCCAACAAGACAGGAATGTGGTGAAATATTACCGCCGACATGTTAGGTTGGGTTAGGTTAGGTTATATTACGATATTGATGTATATAAAGCTCCCACGGGACGTAGAGGCCAACAAGCCAGGAATGTGGTCAAATATTACCGCCGAGATGTTCGGTTGGGTTAGGCTAGCTTATATTATGTTATTGATGTATACGAAGGTTACACGGGGACGTAGAAGCCAACTCGCCAGGAATGTTGTCAAATACTACCGCCGAGATGATTGGTTGGGTTACGTTAGGTTATATTACGTTATTGATGTATATGAAGGTCAAACGGAGACCTAGAGACCAACTCGAAAGGAATGTTGTCAAATATTACCGGCGAGATGTTAGGTTGGGTTAGGTAAGGTTATATTCCGTTATTGATGGATATAAATGTCCCACGGGGACGTAGAGGCCAACTCGCCAGGAATGTTTTCAAATATTACCGCCGAGATGATAGGTTGGGTTAGGTTACGTTATATTACGTTATTGATGTATATAAAGGTCCCACGGAGACGTAGAGGCCAACAAGACAGGAATGTGGTCAAATATTACCGCCGAGATGTTAGGTTGGGTTAGGTTAGGTTATATTACGCTATTGATGTATATAAAGCTCCCACGGAGACGTAGAGGCCAACACCCCAGGAATGATGTCAAATAATACCGCCGAGATTTTAAGTTGGGTTAGGTTAGGTTATATTACGTTATTGATGTATATAAAGGTCCCACGGAGACGTAGAGGCCAACTCGCCAGGAATGTTGTCAAATACTACCGCCGAGATGATAGGTTGGGTTACGTTAGGTTATATTACGTTATTGATGTATATGAAGGTCAAACGGAGACCTAGAGGCCAACTCGATAGGAATGTTGTCAAATGTTACCGGCGAGATGTTAGGTTGGGTTAGGTAAGGTTATATTACGTTATTGATGTCTATAAAGGTCCCACGGGGACGTAGAGGCCAACTCGCCAGGAATGTTGTCAAATATTACCGCCGAGGTGTTAGGTTGGGTTAGGTTAGGTTATATTACGTTATTGATGTATATAAATGTCCCACGGAGACGTAGATGCCAACTCGCCAGGAATGTTTTCAAATATTACCGCCGAGATGTTAGGTTGGGTTAGGTTAGGTTATATTACGTTATAGTTCTATATGACGGTCCCACGGAGACGTAGAGTCCAACAAGCCAGGAATGTGGTCAAATATTACCGCCGAGATGTTATATTGGGTTAGCTTATGTTATATTATGTTATTGATGTATATAAATATCCCACGGAGACGTAGAGGCCACCTCGCCAGGTATGTTTTCAAATATTACCGCCGAGACGTTAGGTTGGGTTAGGTTAGGTTATATTCCGTTATTGATGTATACAAAGGTCCCACGGAAGCGGAGAAGCCAACTCGCCAGGAATGTGGTCAAATATTACCGCCGAGATGTTAGGTTGGGTTTGGATGGGTTATATTACGTTATTGATGTATATAAAGATCCCACGGAGACGTAGAGGCCAACTCGCCAGGAATGTTGTCAAATATTACAGCCGCGATGATAGGTTGGGTTAGGTTACGTTATATTACGTTATTGATGTATATGATGGTCAAACGGAGACGGAGAGGCCAACTCGACAGGAATGATGTCAAATATTACCAGCTAGATGGTAGGTTGGATTTGGTTAGGTTATATTACGTTATTGATGTATATAAAGGTCCCACGGAGACATAGAGGCCAACAAGCCAGGAATGTGGTCAAATATTACCCCCGAAATGTTAGGTTGGGTTATGCTAGCTTATATTATGTTATTGATGTATACGAAGGTTACACGGAGGTCCGTAGAGGCCAACTCGCCAGGAATGTTGTCATATACTACCGTCGAGATGATATGTTGGGTTACGTTAGGTTATATTACGTTATTGATGTATATGAAGGTCAAACGGAGACCTAGAGGCCAACTCGATAGGAATGTTGTCAAATATTACCGGCGAGATGTTAGGTTGGGTTAGGTAAGGTTATATTACGTTATTGATGTCTATAAAGGTCCCACGGGGACGTAGAGGCCATCTCGCCAGGAATGTTGTCACATATTACCGCCGAGATGATAGGTTGGGTTAGGTTACGTTATATTACGTTATTGATGTATATGAAGGTCAAACGGAGACATAGAGGCCAACAAGCCAGGAATGTGGTCAAATATTACCCCCGAAATGTTAGGTTGGGTTAGGTAAGGTTATATTACGTTATTGATGTCTATAAAGGTCCCACGGAGACGTAGAGGCCATCTCGCCAGGAATGTTGTCAAATATTACCGCCGAGTTGATACGTTGGGTTAGGTTAGGTTATATTACGTTATTGATGTATACAAAGGTCCCACGGAGACGGAGAAGCCAACTCGCCAGGAATGTGGTCAAATATTACCGCCGAGATGTTAGGTTGGGTTAGGTTAGGTTATGTTACGTTATTGATGTCTATAAAGGTCCCACGGGGACGTAGAGGCCATCTCGCCAGGAATGTTGTCCAATATTACCGCCGAGATGATAGGTTGGTTTAGGTTACGTTGTATTACGTTATTGATGTATATGAAGGTCCCACGGAGACGTAGAGGCCAACTCGCCAGGAATGTTGTCACATACTACCGTCGAGATGATAGGTTGTGTTACGTTAGGTTATATTACGTTATTGATGTATACAAAGGTCCCACGGAGACGGAGAAGCCAACTCGCCAGGAATGTGGTCAAATATTACCGCCGAGATGTTAGGTTGGGTTAGGTTAGGTTATATTACGTTATTGATGTATATAAAGATCCCACGGAGACGTAGAGGCCAACTCCCAGGAATGTTGTCAAATATTACAGCCGCGATGATAGGTTGGGTTAGGTTACGTTATATTACGTTATTGATGTATATGATGGTCAAACGGAGACGTAGAGGCCAACTCGACAGGAATGATGTCAAATATTACCGGCGAGATGTTAGGTTGGGTTAGGTTAGTTTATATTACGTTATGGATGTATATAAAGGTCCCACGGAGACATAGAGGCCAACAAGCCAGGAATGTGGTCAAATATTACCCCCGAGATGTTAGATTGGGTTAGGTTAGGTTATATTACGTTATTGATGTATGTAAAGGTCCCACGGAGACGGAGAAGCCAACTCGCCAGGAATGTTGTCAAATATTACCGCCGAGAAGATAGGTTGGGTTAGGTTATGTTATATTACGTTCTTGATGTATATAAAGATCACACGGAGACGTAGAGGCCAATTCGCCAGGTATGTTGTCAAATATTACCTCCGAGATGATAGGTTGGGTTAGGTTAGGTTATATTTCGTTATTGATGTATATGAAGGTCCCACGGAGACGTAGAGGCCAACTCGCAAGGTATGTTGTCAAATATTACCGCGGAGATGTTAGGTTGGGTTAGGTTAAGTTATATTACGTTCTTGATGTATATAAAGATCACACGGAGACGTACAGGCCAATTCGCCAGGTATGTTGTCAAATATTACCGCCGAGATGATAGGTTGGGTTAGGTTATGTTATATTACGTTCTTGATGTATATAAAGATCACACGGAGACGTAGAGGCCAATTCGCCAGGTATGTTGTCAGATATTACCTCCGAGATGCTAGGTTGGGTTAGGTTAGGTTATATTTCGTTATTGATGTATATGAAGGTCCCACGGAGACGGAGAAGCCAACTCGCCAGGAATGTGGTCAAATATTACCGCCGAGATGTTAGGTTGGGTTAGGTTAGGTTACATTACGTTATTGATGTATATAAAGATCCCACGGAGACGTAGAGGCCAATTCGCCAGGTATGTTGTCAAATATTACCGCCGAGATGATAGGTTGGGTTAGGTTATGTTATATTACGTTCTTGATGTATATAAAGATCACACGGAGACGTAGAGGCCAATTCGCCAGGTATGTTGTCAGATATTACCTCCGAGATGATAGGTTGGGTTAGGTTAGGTTATATTTCGTTATTGATGTATATGAAGGTCCCACGGAGACGGAGAATCCAACTCGCCAGGAATGTGGTCAAATATTACCGCCGAGATGTTAGGTTGGGTTAGGTTAGGTTATATTACGTTATTGATGTATATAAAGATCCCACGGAGACGTAGAGGCCAACTCGCCAGGTATGTTGTCAAATATTACCGCCGAGATTTTAGGTTGGGTTAGGTTAGTTTATATTACGTTATTGATGTATATAAAGGTCCCACGGAGACGTAGAGGCCAACAAGACAGGAATGTGGTCAAATATTACCGCCGACATGTTAGGTTGGGTTAGGTTAGGTTATATTACGATATTGATGTATATAAAGCTCCCACGGGACGTAGAGGCCAACAAGCCAGGAATGTGGTCAAATATTACCGCCGAGATGTTCGGTTGGGTTAGGCTAGCTTATATTATGTTATTGATGTATACGAAGGTTACACGGGGACGTAGAGGCCAACTCGCCAGGAATGTTGTCAAATACTACCGCCGAGATGATAGGTTGGGTTACGTTAGGTTATATTACGTTATTGATGTATATGAAGGTCAAACGGAGACCTAGAGGCCAACTCGATAGGAATGTTGTCAAATATTACCGGCGAGATGTTAGGTTGGGTTAGGTAAGGTTATATTACGTTATTGATGTCTATAAAGGTCCCACGGGGACGTAGAGGCCAACTCGCCAGGAATGTTGTCAAATATTACCGCCGAGATGTTAGATTGGGTTAGGATAGATTATATTACGTTATTGATGTATATAAAGATCCCACGGAGATGTAGAGGCCAACTCGCCAGGAATGATGTAAAATATTACCGCCGCGATGATAGGTTGGGTTAGGTTACGTTATATTACGTTATTGATGTATATAAAGGTCCCACGGAGACGGAGAAGCCAACTCGCCAGGAATGTTGTCAAATATTACCGCCGAGAGGGTAGGTTGGGTTAGGTTACGTTATATTACGTTATTGATGTATATGATGGTCAAACGGAGACGTAGAAGCCAACTCGCCAGGAATGATGTCAAATATTACCGCCGAGATGTTAGGTTGGGTTAGGTTAGGTTATATTACGTTATTGATGTATATAAAGGTCCCACGGAGACATAGAGTCCAACAAGCCAGGAATGTGGTCAAATATTACCGCCGAGATGTTGGGTTGGGTTAGGTTAGGTTATATTACGTTATTGATGTATATAAGGGTACCACGGAGACGGAGAAGCCAACTCGCCAGGAATGTTGTCAAATATTACCGCCGAGATGTTAGGTTGGGTTAGGTTAGGTTATATTACGTTCTTGAATTATATAAAGGTCCCACGCAGACGTAGAGGCCAACAAGCTAGGAATGTTGTCAAATACTACCGTCGAGATGATAGGTTGGGTTACGTTAGGTAATATTACGTTATTCATGTATATGAAGGTCAAACGGAGACCTAGAGGCCAACAACACAGGAATGTGGTTAAATATTACCGCCGAGATGTTAGGTTGGGTTAGGTTAGGTTATATTACGATATTGATCTATATAAAGCTCCCACGGAGACGTAGAGGCCAACTCGCCAGGAATGATGTCAAATATTACCGCCGAGATTTTAGGTTGGGTTAGGTTAGGTTATATTACGTTATTGATGTATATAAAGGTCCCACGGAGACATAGAGGCCAACAAGCCTGGAATGTGGTCAAATATTACCGCCGAGATGAAAGGTTGGGTTAGGTTAGGTTATATTACGTTATTGATGTATATAAAGGTCCCACGGAGAAGGACAAGCCAACTCGCCAGGAATGTTGTCAAATATTACCGCAGCGAAGATAGGTTGGGTTAGGTTAGGTTATATTTCGTTATTGATGTATATGAAGGTCCCACGGAGACGTAGAAGCCAACTCGCCAGGTATGTGGTCAAATATTACCGCGGAGATGTTAGGTTGGGTTAGGTTAGGTTATATTACGTTATTGATGTATATAAAGGTCCTACGGAGACGTAGAGGCCAACTCGCCAGGTATGTTTTCAATTATTACCGCCGATAAGTTAGGTTGGGTTTGGTTAGGTTATATTACGTTATTGATGTATATAAAGGTCCCACGGAGACGGACAAGCCAACTCGCCAGGAATGTTGTCAAATATTACCACAGAGAAGATAGGTTGGGTTAGGTAATGTTATATTACGTTCTTGATGTATATAAAGATCACACGGAGACGTAGAGGCCAATTCGCCAGGTATGTTGTCAAATATTACCGCCGAGATGATAGCTGGGTTAGGTTAGGTTATATTTCGTTATTGATGTATATGAAGGTCCCACGGAGACGTAGAGGCCAACTCGCCAGGTATGTGGTCAAATATTACCGCGGAGATGTTAGGTTGGGTTAGGTTAGGTTATATTACGATATTGATGTATATAAAGTTCCCACGGAGACGTAGAGGCCAACTCGCCAGGAATGATGTCAAATATTACCACAGAGAAGATAGGTTGGGTTAGGTAATGTTATATTACGATATTGATCTATATAAAGCTCCCACGGAGACGTAGAGGCCAACTCGCCAGGAATGATGTCAAATATTACCGCCAAGATTTTAGGTTGGGTTAGGTTAGGTTATATTACGTTATTGATGTATATAAAGGTCCCACGGAGACATAGAGGCCAACAAGCCTGGAATGTGGTCAAATATTACCGCCGAGATGAAAGGTTGGGTTAGGTTAGGTTATATTACGTTATTGATGTATATAAAGGTCCCACGGAGACGGACAAGCCAACTCGCCAGGAATGTTGTCAAATATTACCACAGAGAAGATAGGTTGGGTTAGGTAATGTTATATTACGTTCTTGATGTATATAAAGATCACACGGAGACGTAGAGGCCAATTCGCCAGGTATGTTGTCAAATATTACCGCCGAGATGATAGCTGGGTTAGGTTAGGTTATATTTCGTTATTGATGTATATGAAGGTCCCACGGAGACGTAGAGGCCAACTCGCCAGGTATGTGGTCAAATATTACCGCGGAGATGTTAGGTTGGGTTAGGTTAGGTTATATTACGATATTGATGTATATAAAGTTCCCACGGAGACGTAGAGGCCAACTCGCCAGGAATGATGTCAAATATTACCACAGAGAAGATAGGTTGGGTTAGGTAATGTTATATTACGATATTGATCTATATAAAGCTCCCACGGAGACGTAGAGGCCAACTCGCCAGGAATGATGTCAAATATTACCGCCGAGATTTTAGGTTGGGTTAGGTTAGGTTATATTACGTTATTGATGTATATAAAGGTCCCACGGAGACATAGAGGCCAACAAGCCTGGAATGTGGTCAAATATTACCGCCGAGATGAAAGGTTGGGTTAGGTTAGGTTATATTACGTTATTGATGTATATAAAGGTCCTACGGAGACGTAGAGGCCAACTCGCCAGGTATGTTTTCAATTATTACTGCCGATAAGTTAGGTTGGGTTTGGTTAGGTTATATTACGTTATTGATGTATATAACGGTCCCACGGAGAAGGACAAGCCAACTCGC
The DNA here is from genome assembly GCA_963969225.1 of Xylocopa violacea. Lineage (NCBI taxonomy): Eukaryota > Metazoa > Arthropoda > Insecta > Hymenoptera > Apidae > Xylocopa > Xylocopa violacea. The sequence goes on from CAXAJV010001300.1 coordinate 129,182, forward strand.
CAGGAATGTTGTCAAATATTACCGCAGAGAAGATAGGTTTGGGTTAGGTTAGGTTAAATTTCGTTATTGACGTATATGAAGGTCCCACGGAGACGTAGAAGCCAACTTGCCAGGTATGTGGTCAAATATTACCGCGGAGATGTTAGGTTAGGTTAGGTTAGGTTATATTACGTTATTGATGTATATAAAGGTCCTACGGAGACGTAGAGGCCAACTCGCCAGGTATGTTTTCAATTATTACCGCCGATAAGTTAGGTTGGGTTTGGTTAGGTTATATTACGTTATTGATGTATATAAAGGTCCCACGGAGACGGACAAGCCAACTCGCCAGGAATGTTGTCAAATATTACCACAGAGAAGATAGGTTGGTTTAGGTAATGTTATATTACGTTCTTGATGTATATAAAGATCACACGGAGACGTAGAGGCCAATTCGCCAGGTATGTTGTCAAATATTACCGCCGAGATGTTCGGTTGTGTTAGGTTAGGTTATATTACGTTATTGATGTATATAACGGTCCCACGGAGACGGAGAAGCCAACTCGCCAGGAATGTTGTCAAATATTACCGCCCAGATGTTAGGTTGGGTTAGGTTAGGTTATATTACGTTCTTGAAGTATATAAAGGTCCCACGCAGACGTAGAGGCCAACAAGCCAGGAATGTTGTCAAATACTACCGTCGAGATGATAGGTTGGGTTACGTTAGGTAATATTACGTTATTCATGTATATGAAGGTCAAACGTAGACCTAGAGGCCAACTCGAAAGGAATGTTGTCAAATATTACCGCCGAGATGTTAGGTTGGGTTAGGTTAGGTTATATTACGTTATTGATGTATATAAAGGTCCCACGGAGACATAGAGTCCAACAAGCCAGGAATGTGGTCAAATATTACCGCCGAGATGTTGGGTTGGGTTAGGTTAGGTTATATTACGTTATTGATGTATATAAGGGTACCACGGAGACGGAGAAGCCAACTCGCCAGGAATGTTGTCAAATATTACCGCCGAGATGTTAGGTTGGGTTAGGTTAGGTTATATTACGTTCTTGAATTATATAAAGGTCCCACGCAGACGTAGAGGCCAACAAGCTAGGAATGTTGTCAAATACTACCGTCGAGATGATAGGTTGGGTTACGTTAGGTAATATTACGTTATTCATGTATATGAAGGTCAAACGGAGACCTAGAGGCCAACAACACAGGAATGTGGTTAAATATTACCGCCGAGATGTTAGGTTGGGTTAGGTTAGGTTATATTACGATATTGATCTATATAAAGCTCCCACGGAGACGTAGAGGCCAACTCGCCAGGAATGATGTCAAATATTACCGCCGAGATTTTAGGTTGGGTTAGGTTAGGTTATATTACGTTATTGATGTATATAAAGGTCCCACGGAGACATAGAGGCCAACAAGCCTGGAATGTGGTCAAATATTACCGCCGAGATGAAAGGTTGGGTTAGGTTAGGTTATATTACGTTATTGATGTATATAAAGGTCCCACGGAGAAGGACAAGCCAACTCGCCAGGAATGTTGTCAAATATTACCGCAGCGAAGATAGGTTGGGTTAGGTTAGGTTATATTTCGTTATTGATGTATATGAAGGTCCCACGGAGACGTAGAAGCCAACTCGCCAGGTATGTGGTCAAATATTACCGCGGAGATGTTAGGTTGGGTTAGGTTAGGTTATATTACGTTATTGATGTATATAAAGGTCCTACGGAGACGTAGAGGCCAACTCGCCAGGTATGTTTTCAATTATTACCGCCGATAAGTTAGGTTGGGTTTGGTTAGGTTATATTACGTTATTGATGTATATAAAGGTCCCACGGAGACGGACAAGCCAACTCGCCAGGAATGTTGTCAAATATTACCACAGAGAAGATAGGTTGGGTTAGGTAATGTTATATTACGTTCTTGATGTATATAAAGATCACACGGAGACGTAGAGGCCAATTCGCCAGGTATGTTGTCAAATATTACCGCCGAGATGATAGCTGGGTTAGGTTAGGTTATATTTCGTTATTGATGTATATGAAGGTCCCACGGAGACGTAGAGGCCAACTCGCCAGGTATGTGGTCAAATATTACCGCGGAGATGTTAGGTTGGGTTAGGTTAGGTTATATTACGATATTGATGTATATAAAGTTCCCACGGAGACGTAGAGGCCAACTCGCCAGGAATGATGTCAAATATTACCACAGAGAAGATAGGTTGGGTTAGGTAATGTTATATTACGATATTGATCTATATAAAGCTCCCACGGAGACGTAGAGGCCAACTCGCCAGGAATGATGTCAAATATTACCGCCAAGATTTTAGGTTGGGTTAGGTTAGGTTATATTACGTTATTGATGTATATAAAGGTCCCACGGAGACATAGAGGCCAACAAGCCTGGAATGTGGTCAAATATTACCGCCGAGATGAAAGGTTGGGTTAGGTTAGGTTATATTACGTTATTGATGTATATAAAGGTCCCACGGAGACGGACAAGCCAACTCGCCAGGAATGTTGTCAAATATTACCACAGAGAAGATAGGTTGGGTTAGGTAATGTTATATTACGTTCTTGATGTATATAAAGATCACACGGAGACGTAGAGGCCAATTCGCCAGGTATGTTGTCAAATATTACCGCCGAGATGATAGCTGGGTTAGGTTAGGTTATATTTCGTTATTGATGTATATGAAGGTCCCACGGAGACGTAGAGGCCAACTCGCCAGGTATGTGGTCAAATATTACCGCGGAGATGTTAGGTTGGGTTAGGTTAGGTTATATTACGATATTGATGTATATAAAGTTCCCACGGAGACGTAGAGGCCAACTCGCCAGGAATGATGTCAAATATTACCACAGAGAAGATAGGTTGGGTTAGGTAATGTTATATTACGATATTGATCTATATAAAGCTCCCACGGAGACGTAGAGGCCAACTCGCCAGGAATGATGTCAAATATTACCGCCGAGATTTTAGGTTGGGTTAGGTTAGGTTATATTACGTTATTGATGTATATAAAGGTCCCACGGAGACATAGAGGCCAACAAGCCTGGAATGTGGTCAAATATTACCGCCGAGATGAAAGGTTGGGTTAGGTTAGGTTATATTACGTTATTGATGTATATAAAGGTCCTACGGAGACGTAGAGGCCAACTCGCCAGGTATGTTTTCAATTATTACTGCCGATAAGTTAGGTTGGGTTTGGTTAGGTTATATTACGTTATTGATGTATATAACGGTCCCACGGAGAAGGACAAGCCAACTCGCCAGGAATGTTGTCAAATATTACCGCAGAGAAGATAGGTTTGGGTTAGGTTAGGTTAAATTTCGTTATTGACGTATATGAAGGTCCCACGGAGACGTAGAAGCCAACTTGCCAGGTATGTGGTCAAATATTACCGCGGAGATGTTAGGTTAGGTTAGGTTAGGTTATATTACGTTATTGATGTATATAAAGGTCCTACGGAGACGTAGAGGCCAACTCGCCAGGTATGTTTTCAATTATTACCGCCGATAAGTTAGGTTGGGTTTGGTTAGGTTATATTACGTTATTGATGTATATAAAGGTCCCACGGAGACGGACAAGCCAACTCGCCAGGAATGTTGTCAAATATTACCACAGAGAAGATAGGTTGGTTTAGGTAATGTTATATTACGTTCTTGATGTATATAAAGATCACACGGAGACGTAGAGGCCAATTCGCCAGGTATGTTGTCAAATATTACCGCCGAGATGTTCGGTTGTGTTAGGTTAGGTTATATTACGTTATTGATGTATATAACGGTCCCACGGAGACGGAGAAGCCAACTCGCCAGGAATGTTGTCAAATATTACCGCCCAGATGTTAGGTTGGGTTAGGTTAGGTTATATTACGTTCTTGAAGTATATAAAGGTCCCACGCAGACGTAGAGGCCAACAAGCCAGGAATGTTGTCAAATACTACCGTCGAGATGATAGGTTGGGTTACGTTAGGTAATATTACGTTATTCATGTATATGAAGGTCAAACGTAGACCTAGAGGCCAACTCGAAAGGAATGTTGTCAAATATTACCGGCGAGATGTTAGGTTGGGTTAGGTTAGGTTATATTTCGTTATTGATGTATATGAAGGTCCCACGGAGACGTAGAGGCCAACAAGACAGGAATGTGGTCAAATATTACCGCCGAGATGTTAGGTTGGGTTAGGTTAGGTTATATTACGATATTGATCTATATAAAGCTCCCACGGAGACGTAGAGGCCAACTCGCCAGGAATGATGTCAAATATTACCGCCGAGATTTTAGGTTGGGTTAGGTTAGGTTATATTACGTTATTGATGTATATAAAGGTCCCACGGAGACGTAGAGGCCAACAAGACAGGAATGTGGTCAAATATTACCGCCGAGATGTTAGGTTGGGTTAGGTTAGGTTATATTACGTTATTGATGTATATAAAGGTCACACGGAGACGTAGAGGCCAACAAGACAGGAATGTGGTTAAATATTACCGCCGAGATGTTAGGTTGGGTTAGGTTAGGTTATATTACGATATTGATCTATATAAAGCTCCCACGGAGACGTAGAGGCCAACTCGCCAGGAATGATGTCAAATATTACCGCCGAGATTTTAGGTTGGGTTAGGTTAGGTTATATTACGTTATTGATGTATATAAAGGTCCCACGGAGACATAGAGGCCAACAAGCCTGGAATGTGGTCAAATATTACCGACGAGGTGAAAGGTTGGGTTAGGTTAGGTTATATTTCGTTATTGATGTATATGAAGGTCCCACGGAGACGTAGAAGCCAACTCGCCAGGTATGTGGTCAAATATTACCGCGGAAATGTTAGGTTGGGTTAGGTTAGGTTATATTACGTTATTGATGTATATAAAGGTCCTACGGAGACGTAGAGGCCAACTCGCCAGGTATGTTTTCAATTATTACCACAGAGAAGATAGGTTGGGTTAGGTAATGTTATATTACGATATTGATCTATATAAAGCTCCCACGGAGACGTAGAGGCCAACTAGCCAGGAATGATGTCAAATATTACCACAGAGAAGATAGGTTGGGTTAGGTAATGTTATATTACGTTCTTGATGTATATAAAGATCACACGGAGACGTAGAGACCAATTCGCCAGGTATGTTGTCAAATATTACCGCCGAGATGTTCGGTTGTGTTAGGTTAGGTTATATTACGTTATTGATGTATATAACGGTCCCACGGAGACGGAGAAGCCAACTCGCCAGGAATGTTGTCAAATATTACCGCCGAGATGTTAGGTTGGGTTAGGTTAGGTTATATTACGTTCTTGAAGTATATAAAGGTCCCACGCAGACGTAGAGGCCAACAAGCCAGGAATGTTGTCAAATACTACCGTCGAGATGATAGGTTGGGTTACGTTAGGTAATATTACGTTATTCATATATATGAAGGTCAAACGTAGACCTAGAGGCCAACTCGAAAGGAATGTTGTCAAATATTACCGGCGAGATGTTAGGTTGGGTTAGGTTAGGTTATATTTCGTTATTGATGTATATGAAGGTCCCACGGAGACGTAGAGGCCAACAAGACAGGAATGTGGTCAAATATTACCGCCGAGATGTTAGGTTGGGTTAGGTTAGGTTATATTACGATATTGATCTATATAAAGCTCCCACGGAGACGTAGAGGCCAACTCGCCAGGAATGATGTCAAATATTACCGCCGAGATTTTAGGTTGGGTTAGGTTAGGTTATATTACGTTATTGATGTATATAAAGGTATTACGGAGACGTAGAGGCCAACTCGCCAGGTATGTTTTCAATTATTACAGCCGATAAGTTAGGTTGGGTTTGGTTAGGTTATATTACGTTATTGATGTATATAACGGTCCCACGGAGAAGGACAAGCCAACTCGCCAGGAATGTTGTCAAATATTACCGCAGAGAAGATAGGTTGGGTTAGGTTAGGTTATATTTCGTTATTGATGTATATGAAGGTCCCACGGAGACGGAGAAGCCAACTCGCCAAGAATGTGGTCAAATATTACCGCCGAGATGTTAGGTTGGGTTAGGTTAGGTTATATTACGTTATTGATGTATATAAAGATCCCACGGAGACGTAGAGGCCAACTCGCCAGGAATGATGTCAAATATTACCGCCGCGATGATAGGTTGGGTTACGTTAGGTAATATTACGTTATTGATGTATATGAAGGTCAAACGGAGACCTAGAGGCCAACTCGAAAGGAATGTTGTCAAATATTACCGGCGAGATGTTAGGTTGGGTTAGGTTAGGTTATATTTCGTTATTGATGTATATGAAGGTCCCACGGAGACGTAGAGGCCGACCCGCCAGTTATGTGGTCAAATATTACCGCGGAGATGTTAGGTTGGGTTAGGTTACGTTATATTACGTTATTGATGTATATGATGGGCAAACGGAGACGTAGAAGCCATCTCGCCAGGAATGATGTCAAAAATTACCGCCGAGATGTTAGGGTGGGTTAGGTTACGTTATATTACGTTATTGATGTATATAAAGGTCCCACGGAGACGGAGAAGCCAACTCGCCAGGAATGTTGTCAAATATTACCGCCGAGAGGGTAGGTTGGGTTAGGTTATGTTATATTACGTTCTTGATGTATATAAAGATCACACGGAGACGTAGAGGCCAATTCGCCAGGTATGTTGTCAAATATTACCGCCGAGATGATAGGTTGGGTTAGGTTAGGTTATATTTCGTTACTGATGTATATGAAGGTCCCACGGAGACGTAGAGGCCAACTCGCAAGGTATGTTGTCAAATATTACCGCGGAGATGTTAGGTTGGGTTAGGTTAAGTTATATTACGTTATTGATGTATATAAAGGTCCTACGGAGACGTAGATGCCAACTCGCCAGGTATGTTTTCAATTATTACCGGCGAGATGTTAGGTTGGGTTAGGTTAGGTTATATTTCGTTATTGATGTATATGAAGGTCCCACGGAGACGTAGAGGCCGACTCGCCAGGTATGTGGTCAAATATTACCGCGGCGATGTTAGGTTGGGTTAGGTTACGTTATATTACGTTATTGATGTATATGATGGGCAAACGGAGACGGAGAAGCCAACTCGCCAGGAATGTTGTCAAATATTACCGCCGAGAAGGTAGGTTGGGTTAGGTTAGGTTATATTACGTTATTGATGTATATAAAGTTCCCAGGGAGACGGAGAAGCCAACTCGCCAGGAATGTGGTCAAATATTACCGCCGAGATGTTAGATTGGGTTAGGTTAGGTTATATTACGTTATTGATGTATATAAAGATCCCACGGAGATGTAGAGGCCAACTCGCCAGGAATGATGTCAAATATTACCGCCGCGATGATAGGTTGGGTTAGGTTACGTTATATTACGTTATTGATGTACATAAAGGTCCCACGGAGACGGAGAAGCCAACTCGCCAGGAACGTTGTCAAATATTACTGCCGAGAGGGTAGGTTGGGTTAGGTTATGTTATATTACGTTCTTGATGTATATAAAGATCACACGGAGACGTAGAGGCCAATTCGCCAGGTATGTTGTCAAATATTACCGCCGAGATGATAGGTTGGGTTAGGTTAGGTTATATTTCGTTATTGATGTATATGAAGGTCCCACGGAGACGTAGAGGCCAACTCGCAAGGTATGTTGTCAAAAATTACCGCGGAGATGTTAGGTTGGGTTAGGTTAAGTTATATTACGTTATTGATGTATATAAAGGTCCTACGGAGACGTAGAGGCCAACTCGCCAGGTATGTTTTCAATTATTACCGCCGATAAGTTAGGTTGGGTTTGGTTAGGGTATATTACGTTATTGATGTATATAAAGGTAACACGGAGACGGACAAGCCAACTCGCCAGGAATGTTGTCAAATATTACCGCAGAGCAGATAGGTTGGGTTAGGTTATGTTATATTACGTTCTTGATGTATATAAAGATCACACGGAGACGTAGAGGCCAATTCGCCAGGTATGTTGTCAAATATTACCGCCGAGATGATAGGTTGGGTTAGGTTAGGTTATATTTCGTTATTGATGTATATGAAGGTCCCACGGAGACGTAGAGGCCAACTCGCAAGGTATGTTGTCAAATATTAACGCGGAGATGTTAGGTTGGGTTAGGTTAAGTTATATTACGTTCTTGATGTATATAAAGATCACACGGACACGTATAGGCCAATTCGCCAGGTATGTTGTCAAATATTACCGCGGAGATGTTAGGTTGGGTTAGGTTAGGTTATATTACTTTATTGATGTATATAAAGGTCCTACGGAGACGTAGAGGCCAACTCGCCAGGTATGTTTTCAATTATTACCGCCGATAAGTTAGGTTGGGTTTGGTTAGGTTATATTACGTTATTGATGTATATAAAGGTCCCACGGAGACGGACAAGCCAACTCGCCAGGAATGTTGTCAAATATTACCACAGAGAAGATAGGTTGGGTTAGGTAATGTTATATTACGTTCTTGATGTATATAAGGATCACACGGAGACGTAGAGGCCAATTCGCCAGGTATGTTGTCAAATATTACAGTCGAGATGATAGGTTGGGTTACGTTAGGTAATATTACGTTATTGATGTATATGAAGGTCAAACGGAGACCTAGAGGCCAACTCGAAAGGAATGTTGTCAAATATTACCGCCGAGATGTTAGATTGGGTTAGGTTAGGTTATATTACGTTATTAATGTATATAAAGGTCCCACGGAGACGGAGAAGCCAACTCGCCAGGAATGTGGTCAAATAATACCGCCGAAATGTTAGGTTGGGTTAGGTAAGGTTATATTACGTTATTGATGTATATAAATGTCCCACGGGGACGTAGAGGTCAACTCACCAGGTATGTGGTCAAATATTACCGCGGAGATGTTAGGTTGGGTTAGGTTACGTTATATTACGTTATTGATGTATATGATGGTCAAACAGAGACGTAGAATTCATCTCGCCAGGAATGATGTCAAGTATTACCGCCGAGATGTTAGGTTGGGTTAGGTTAGGTTATATTACGTTATTAATGTATATAAAGGTCCCACGGAGACGGAGAAGCCAACTCGCCAAGAATGTGGTCAAATATTACCGCCGAGATGTTAGGTTGGGTTAGGTTAGGTTATATTACGTTATTGATGTATATAAAGATCCCACGGAGACGTAGAGGCCAACTCGCCAGGAATGATGTCAAATATTACCGCCGCGATGATAGGTTGGGTTACGTTAGGTAATATTACGTTATTGATGTATATGAAGGTCAAACGGAGACCTAGAGGCCAACTCGAAAGGAATGTTGTCAAATATTACCGGCGAGATGTTAGGTTGGGTTAGGTTAGGTTATATTTCGTTATTGATGTATATGAAGGTCCCACGGAGACGTAGAGGCCGACCCGCCAGGTATGTGGTCAAATATTACCGCGGAGATGTTAGGTTGGGTTAGGTTACGTTATATTACGTTATTGATGTATATGATGGGCAAACGGAGACGTAGAAGCCATCTCGCCAGGAGTGATGTCAAAAATTACCGCCGAGATGTTAGGGTGGGTTAGGTTACGTTATGTTACGTTATTGATGTATATAAAGGTCCCACGGAGACGGAGAAGCCAACTCGCCAGGAATGTTGTCAAATATTACCGCCGAGAGGGTAGGTTGGGTTAGGTTATGTTATATTACGTTCTTGATGTATATAAAGATCACACGGAGACGTAGAGGCCAATTCGCCAGGTATGTTGTCAAATATTACCGCCGAGATGATAGGTTGGGTTAGGTTAGGTTATATTTCGTTACTGATGTATATGAAGGTCCCACGGAGACGTAGAGGCCAACTCGCAAGGTATGTTGTCAAATATTACCGCGGAGATGTTAGGTTGGGTTAGGTTAAGTTATATTACGTTATTGATGTATATAAAGGTCCTACGGAGACGTAGATGCCAACTCGCCAGGTATGTTTTCAATTATTACCGCCGATAAGTTAGGTTGGGTTTGGTTAGGGTATATTACGTTATTGATGTATATAAAGGTCCCACGGAGACGGACAAGCCAACTCGCCAGGAATTTTGTCAAATATTACCGCAGAGCAGATAGGTTGGGTTAGGTTATGTTATATTACGTTCTTGATGTATATAAAGATCACACGGAGACGTAGAGGCCAATTCGCCAGGTATGTTGTCAAATATTACCGCCGAGATGATAGGTTGGGTTAGGTTAGGTTATATTTCGTTATTGATGTATATGAAGGTCCCACGGAGACGTAGAGGCCAACTCGCAAGGAATGATGTCAAATATTAACGCCGAGATGTTAGGTTGGGTTAGGTTAGGTTATATTACGTTATTGATGTATATAAAGGTCCCACGGAGACATAGAGTCCAACAAGCCAGGAATGTGGTCAAATATTACCGCCGAGATGTTGGGTTGGGTTAGGTTAGGTTATATTACGTTATTGATGTATATAAGGGTCCCACGGAGACGGAGAAGCCAACTCGCCAGGAATGTTGTCAAATATTACCGCCGAGATGTTAGGTTGGGTTAGGTTAGGTTATATTACGTTCTTGAAGTATATAAAGGTCCCACGCAGACGTAGAGGCCAACAAGCCAGGAATGTTGTCAAATACTACCGTCGAGATGATAGGTTGGGTTACGTTAGGTAATATTACGTTATTCATGTATATGAAGGTCAAACGGAGACCTAGAGGCCAACTCGAAAGGAATGTTGTCAAATATTACCGGCGAGATGTTAGGTTGGTTTAGGTTAGGTTATATTTCGTTATTGATGTATATGAAGGTCCCACGGAGACGTAGAGGCTAACAAGACAGGAATGTGGTCAAATATTACCGCCGAGATGTTAGGTTGGGTTAGGTTAGGTTATATTACGTTATTGATGTATATAAAGGTCACACGGAGACGTAGAGGCCAACAAGACAGGAATGTGGTCAAATATTACCGCCGAGATGTTAGGTTGGATTAGGTTAGGTTATATTACGATATTGATCTATATAAAGATCCCACGGAGACGTAGAGGCCAACAAGCCTGGAATGTGGTCAAATATTACCGCCGAGATGAAAGGTTGGGTTAGGTTAGGTTATATTACGTTATTGATGTATATAAAGGTCCCGCGGAGACATAGAGGCCAACAAGCCAGGAATGTGGTCAAATATTACCGCCGAGATGTTAGGTTGGGTTAGGTTAGGTTATATTACGTTATTGATGTATATAAGGGTCCTACGGAGACGTAGAGGCCAACTCGCCAGGTATGTTTTCAATTATTACCGCCGAGAAGTTATGTTGGGTTAGGTTTGGCTATATTACGTTATGGATGTAGATAAAGGTCCCACGGAGACGGAGAAGCCAACTCGCCAGGAATGTTGTCAAATATTACCGCCGAGATGTTAGGTTGGGTTAGGTTAGGTTATATTACGTTATTAATGTATATAAATGTCCCACGGAGACGGAGAAGCCAACTCGCCAGGAATGTGGTCAAATAATACCGCCGAAATGTTAGGTTGGGTTAGGTAAGGTTATATTACGTTATTGATGTATATAAATGTCCCACGGGGACGTAGAGGCCAACTCACCAGGTATGTGGTCAAATATTACCGCGGAGATGTTAGGTTGGGTTAGGTTACGTTATATTACGTTATTGATGTATATGATGGTCAAACAGAGACGTAGAAGCCATCTCGCCAGGAATGATGTCAAGTATTACCGCCGAGATGTTAGGTTGGGTTAGGTTAGGTTATATTACGTTATTAATGTATATAAAGGTCCCACGGAGACGGAGAAGCCAACTCGCCAGGAATGTGGTCAAATATTACCGCCGAGATGTTAGGTTGGGTTAGG
>CAXAJV010001301.1:0-21771 GCA_963969225.1 Xylocopa violacea
ATTTAAATAGCTTATATAAAGTATAATATTGAAAATATTAAGAAAATTAATTTAATTTTTAAATAAATTTATAAATTAATTAATTAAATTATTATTATATTGAAAATATAATGTTTTTATTAAACTATATAAACAGAAATAATGATTTATTTAAATCAATTATAGAATTAGAAATTCTATTTTAATTTATTTCAAATAAATTATTAATTGGTGAAAATTTATATCACAATATATTTATTAACAATAAATTGCCTCTATTTGGCTTCAATTAAATATATAACTAATTTTATTAGTTAATTTTTAAGTCGAAATTAAATGTAAATTTTACTTATATATATATATATATATATATATATATATATATATATATATATATATATATATATAATATTATATTTAAAATAATCATTTTAAATAACCATAAAATCATTCAATAGTTAATATTAATATTAATATAAAAATAAAAAAAGATATAATAAAAAATAAAATTAAATTATTTAAATTTAATATATAAATAATTAAAGGAATAAAAATTATAATTTCTACATCAAAAATTAAAAATATTAATGTAATTATAAAAAAAGGTATTGAAAAAGGTAAATTTGATCTTGAATTTGGATTAAATCCACATTCAAATGGTAAATTTTTTTCATAATTAATTTTTTTAAAAAATGTTAATATAAAATTAATTAATAAAATTAAAATTGAAATAAAAAAAATTAATATAATTAAAAAAATTAAATAAAATATAATTATATATAATATAATTTTTAATTAAAAATTAAATGTAATTAATCATACTTTATATATTATATATATTATTAATTAAATAAATTTTTTAATTGGAAATTAAATGTAATTAATTATACTATATATATAAATAATTTCAATTAATTTAATATATTCATCAATAAATAAATACAAATAAAAATAATCATACAACATCAACAAAATGTCAATATCATAATGACGCTTCAAATTGAAAATGATGAATATTTGAGAAATGATTTAATTTAAATCGTAAAAATATAAAAATAATTATTAATAATCCAATAATTACATGTAAACCATGAAATCCAGTTATTATGTAAAATACAGATCCATAAATTCCATCATTAATAGAAAAATATGATTCAAAGTATTCAATATATTGTAAAATAATAAAATATATACCTAAAAAAATAGTAAATAAAATTCTATGATTAAAATTTTTATAATGATTATTTAATAAAGAATGATGTGATCATGTAATAGTAAATCCTGATGATACTAAAATAATTGAATTTAATATTGGAATATCATATGGATTAAAAATTTTAATTATTATTGGTGGTCAAATTAAACCAATTTCAATATTTGGTGAAATTGATGAATGAAAAAATGCTCAAAAAAATGAAATAAAAAAAAATAATTCAGAAATAATAAATAAAATTATTCTAAATTTTAAAAATTTAATAACTATAAATGTATGAAATCCTTGATATGTTCTTTCACGAATAACATCACGTCATCATTGATATAATGTTAAAATTATAATTATTAAATTTATTATTATTAAATAATTAATATTTAAATTTATAAAAATAATTAATCTAATTAATAAATTTATTAAATTAAATGATAAAATAATTGGTCAAGGACTTAAAGTTACTATATGATATGGATGATTAAAATTTTTCATTTATTTATTTTGTTTCTGCTAAATATAAAATTATTAAAATATAATATACATAAGCTTGAATAAAAGCTATAGAAATTTCTAAAATTAATAATAAATTTTGAATAAAAGTTAATATAAATATATTTAAAATATTAAATTTTAATATAAATAAACCTAATAAAGTTATTAATAAATGACCAGCAATTAAATTAGCAGTTAAACGAATTGATAAAGTTAATGGTCGAATTAAATTTCTAATTAATTCAATATATACTATAAAATTTATTAATATTTTAGGAGTATTTAATGGTACTAAATGCCTTAAAAATATTTTCATTTCATTAAATCATACATAAATTATTAATGATAATCAAATTGAAAATCTAAATAATAAATTAAATGATATATTTCTTGTAATAACAAATATATATGGTATTAAACCTCCAATATTTATTGTTAAAATTATTATTATTAATCTTAATATTTTAATAATATTAGATTTATAATTATAATTTAAAATATTTTTAGATTCTTTAAAAATTAATAATATTAATTTAAATCAAATTATATTAATTCGTGAAGGAATTAATCAATATGTATAAGGTAAAAAAAATATATAAAAAAATAATATAAATCAATTTAATATTAATCTTTCTCTAGTTGCAGGATCAAAATTTTCAAATAAATTTATAAATATCATTTTCAATTTCATTTTATTTCTTTTTTTAATATAAAATTATAATATATTGGTAATATTAATGGAAATGTATTTATTCACATTAAAATTATATAATAATTTAATTTAAAAATTATAGATGTATATATTCATATTATTGGACATATTTGTGGAATACATTAGAAGTATTTGTTTATTTTACTATTGTTGATTTAAAAAATCAATTCTTACATTTCAGACATCTAATGTCATAAAATTTAAAATAATATATTTAATATTTATATTAGTTTGACAATCTAATGTTATAAATTAACTAATTTTAATATTTATTATTTACTCAATTTATAAATAATTCATAAGATGTTCTTTCTAAAACAATTGGTATAAATCTATGATTTATACCACAAATTTCTGAACATTGACCAAAATAAATTCCAGGTCGTAAACAAAATAAGTTAAATTGATTAATTCGTCCAGGAATTGCATCAACTTTAATTCCTAATGATGGAATTGTTCATGAATGAATTACATCAGTTGATGAAATAATTAAACGAATTGCTATTTTTATTGGAACAATTATTCGATTATCAACATCTAATAATCGAAATAAATTAATAAAATCATTATTATTTAATATATAAGAATCAAATTCAATATTTATAAAATCAGTATATTCATATGATCAATATCATTGATGACCAATTGATTTAATTGAAAAAATTGGATTTAAAATTTCATCAATATAATATAAAATTTTTAATGATGGAAAACAAATTAATATTAAAATAATTATAGGAATAATTGTTCAAATAATTTCAATTGTATGATTTTTTAATAAAAATCGATTTGTAAATTTATTTATAAATAAATTTAATATAATTATAATAATTATAATTATAATTATAATTATAATTATTATAACTAAATTATGAAATGAAATTAAATTATCTGAATATGGAGAATTAGAATTTTGAAAAAAAAATATTTGTCATGTTGCAATTTTTAATAATTGTTAATAAACAATATTAATAGATTTTAAGTCTAATGCACTTATCTGCCATATTAAATTTTAATATAATAATATTAAGTTAAAAAAGTTTTAATTTTATTATTTAAAATAATTGGAATTTCATTAAAGGAATGATTTAAAGGAGGATAATTTATTAATCATTCTAATGATGATTGGTTAAATTTATTTAAAATTAATCGTTTTGAAATAAATCTTTCTATGATAATAAAAATTAAATAAATTATTCTATTAGTTGAAATAATTGATCCAATTGATGAAATTGAATTTCAAAAATAATAAGCATCAGGATAATCTGAATATCGTCGAGGTATTCCTATCAATCCTAAAAAATGTTGAGGAAAAAATGTTAAATTTACACCAATAAATATTATAATGAATTGAATTTTTAATCATTTTTGATTTATTAAAATTCCAAAAATTAATGGATATCAATGAATAAATCTTGAAATAATAGCAAATACTGCACCTATAGATAATACATAATGAAAATGACCAACTACATAATATGTATCATGTAAAATAATATCAATTGATGAATTAGATAATATAATACCAGTTAAACCACCAATTGAAAATAAAATAATAAATCCTAAAGATCAAATAATTGAATTATTATATAAATTTATTTTACATCCATGATATGTTGCTAATCATCTAAAAACTTTAATTCCTGTAGGAACAGCAATAATTATAGTTGCAGATGTAAAATAAGCTCGAGTATCAACATCTAATCCAACAGTAAATATATGATGAGCTCAAACAATAAATCCTAAAAATCCAATCCCTAATATTGCATAAATTATTCCTAAATTACCAAAAATTTCTTTTTTACCTCTTTCATTTATAATAATATGTGAAATTAATCCAAATCCAGGTAAAATTAAAATATAAACTTCTGGATGTCCAAAAAATCAAAATAAATGTTGAAATAAAATTGGATCTCCTCCTCCTATTGGATCAAAAAATGATGTATTAAAATTTCGATCAAATAATAATATAGTAATAGCTCCTGCTAAAACAGGTAAAGATAATAATAATAAAATAGCTGTAATAAATACTGATCATGAAAATAAATTAATTTTATCAAAATTTATTGAAATATTTTTTATCATTATAATTGTAACTATAAAATTTATAGCACCTATAATTGATGATATTCCAGAAATATGTAATGAAAAAATTATTAAATCAACTGAAGGAGATGAATGATATATAAATGATGATAATGGTGGATAAATTGTTCAACCAGTTCCAGGTCTTAAATAAAATATATTTCTTAATAATAATAAAATTAATGAAGGGGGTAATAATCAAAATCTAATATTATTTATTCGTGGAAATGCTATATCAGGTAATCCTAATATTAAAGGAATTAATCAATTACCAAAACCTCCAATTATAAATGGTATAACTATAAAAAAAATTATCAAAAATGCATGTGCAGTAACAAAAGAATTGTAAATTTGGTCATTATCAATTCATGAACTTGGATTACTTAATTCTATTCGAATAATATAACTTATTGAAGTACCAATTATTCCAGATCATAATGCTAAAATAATATATAATATACCAATATATTTATGATTAGTTGACATTAATCATTTATTAATTAAATTTAAGATTTATATAAAATATATATATTTTTAATTTTGAAAATTAAAAGTTTAAATTTTAACTTAAAATCTTAAATTTAATTAATAATATTTATAGTATTATGTCTGATAAAAGAAATAAATTGTAAATTTATAAATAAAGATATTAATTCTTTTAATACTATATTAAATTATTAAAGTTTCAAAAACATTAAATTGCAAATTTAAAATTATAAATTTAATATTTATTAATAATTTTAATAATAATTAAATATAATAAATATAATAAAATTAAATCTAAATATAAAATAAAATATAATTGGAAAATTTTTATTTATTTTTAAATAAATATTATAATTTTCTTTATATTTAAATAAAATATTTTCTACTATAATTAAATAATTATAAATTATTAAAATTCTTGAAATTATTGTAAAAAATAAAAATCAACTTGAAAATTTTATAACTTCTAATGTTTCAATAACAAAAATTCATTTTATTATAAATGATGAAAATGGAGGTAATATTGAATATATAAAAAATACAATTGCCAATAATCTACTACATTTATTATTATAAAATATAATAATATCTATTTTTTTATGTAAATTAAATTTATCTATTAATATACAAAAAATATAAAAAAGAATTATATATAAAATTATATAATTTAATATAATTAATTTATTAATATATGATAATATTAATATAAATGTTACTTGATAAATTGATGAACAAGCAATAATTTTTTTAATTGAATAATTTACTTTTACTGCTCAAATTGAAATTATTAAACAATTAAATATTAATATAATAATAATAAATTTATCTATATAAAAAAAATTTATAAAAAAAATAATTGGAATAAATTTTATATATGTTGATAATATATAAATTTCTTCTCAATTAATATTTTCATAAATATATATTATTCAATAGGAAAAAGGGAAAATTCCAATTTTTAATAATATAATTAATTCATATATTATATTTATTAATAATCTATAAAACTCCACTTGATATAATTGATTAAAATAAATAAATAATATTAAAATTATAAAAAATCTTGAAATTACTGATACTGAAAAATAAATAATTCTTGGTATTTTATTATAATTTTGATTTAAATAAGTAATTATTAAAAATGTTGAAATTTCTAATAATAATCATTGAATTAATATATTTTCAATTTGAATTATTAAAATTAAAATTAATAATATTAAATAATTAAATATATTATTTATAAATAATTTATTTTTATTCATTTAATTTATATAATATTTAAATGTATATATATATATAAAATTTTAATTTTATAATTAATATAATTAATAAATATGTAATTAGTAATAGTAATAAATAATTTATTACATTATTATTCTATCAAAATAAATCTTTTATCAGACATATTACTTTAAGTTATTTATTTAGATAACTTACTTATATAATAAGAACATTTAATTGCAAATTAAATATTATTTAACTTTAACTATTATCCAAATAATTATTATTTAATTTTTAATTAATATATTTTATAAAATTTATTTTAATAGAATAATAATATAATAAATTATTTATAATTATATATTTATTAATTATATTAATTCTAAAAAATTCAAAATTTTATGTGCAAAAATACACTTAAATATAATATAAATTATATATAATAAAATTATTTATAATATTTAAAGTTAATAAAAAATTTAATTTCTATATTATGTTTTCAAAACATACACTTATTCAAGTTCATTAACTGATAAATATAAATTGATATAAATAAATATAAATTAATAATTTTAAAAAATATATTTTAAAAAAATTTTAAAATATTAAAATTATTAATCATAATCATCTGAGTCTGATGAAGGATAATATTTATCTTTCTCTTCTAAAGCTTTTGAAGTTTTTGGAAATTTCACTCCAGACGTAGAAGGTTGAGGATCTTCAATATCTTTATAAGTTAAAGATGGTTTTTGATTAGATTTAGAAGCCTCAGTTGAAACAGAAGGATCATTAGATGAAAAAAATTTAGATAATTTAGATAATAAAGATTCATCTGATGATTTAGAAGATTTAGATAAATCTAATGGAATATTAGAATACTCAGACTCATCTGGTAAAGAAGCTTTAGTTAAATCAATGGGATTAGATAAAGGTACTTTTGATATTATATTATCAATTGTATTTATAGTAAAAGGAACACGTAAATTAAATTCATTATTTAATTTAGCAATTGAAGAATCAAATCTAGTTCTAGAAAAATTTGGATCAAAAATTCCTGTATTGTCAACAGGATCAACAGGATAACCTACTGCTTTTATTTTTAAATCTATTATTCTATTTAAATTATGTATAGAAACATTAAAAAAACTAACGGTATCATTTAATATTTTAAAAGTATATATAATAATTTCATGATCTTCTTTAGATATATCTCTATTTAAAATAACTGTATAAGTAGAATCAAATTTATAATCAAATTTAAGTAAAGAATCATAATAATTTAATTTAGCAGAATATTCTTCTATAGATTTAACTAATTCTGATACATTTTTAATTTTACTATATAAATAAGCATTATTTTTAAAAAAATCAATCTTATATTTTAATACTTTTAATAATTTTATAAAAACGTAAATATTTCTTTTAATATCTAAATTATTAATATTATTATTTATTTATAATATTATATTTATATATAAATATTTTAAGATATAACTTAATGTTTATTAAAACTTTATTATAATGTATATATAAATTTTTAATTTTAAATTTATAATTAATTTATATAAAAGATTTATTAAATCTATCTTTAGATTATGAGTCTAAAAGCTTAATTTAGCTTATTTATATATTAATTATATATAAAAATATTTTAAATAAAAATTTTTAAACTATAATATTAATAAAATTATATTTAAAAATATTTATTATAAAATAAATATTTATAGTTATAAATTTTTATAATTTAATATTATAAATTATATAAATTATATATTAATTAATTTTAAATATTATGAATAATTTCTTTAATAATATAAATATAAAACAAATAAATTAAACTTATTATTAATAAAATTGTTCAACATATATATATTAATTCATCATATCGAATTCGTGGTAATACTCCACGAATTAAAATAAATATAAATAAATGAAATAAATAAATTAAAATAAATCCAATTTTTCAATATTTTAATCCATAAAATAATATTGATAAAATTATTCTTATAAATAATATATTTGAATATTCAGATAAAAAAATTAAAGTAAAAAATCTTCTAGAATATTCAATATTAAATCCAGAAACTAATTCAGATTCACCTTCAATTAAATCAAATGGTGTTCGATTCAATTCAACTAATAATCTTAATAAAAATATTAAATATAATGGATATAATAAAATTATAAATTTAATTTTATATTGATAATAATAAAATATAAACATTGAATACCTTTCAATTATTAATATTAATATAAATACTAATAAAAATATTATAATTTCAAATGAAATTATTTGAGCAATTGATCGATATGATCCTAATATTGAATAATTTGAATTTGTATTTCATCCAATTATAATAATTGGATAAACATTTAATCTTAATATTAATATTAATATAATTAAACTATTAGATATATTAAATAAATTAAATGATCAAGGATAAAAAATTCATAATATTATTGATAATAAAAATATTAATATTGGACTTAAAATAAATAATATATGTTCCAAATCTATAAAATAAAATTCTTTGAAAAGTAATTTAATTGCATCACTAATTGGTTGTATAAATCCTTTTAAAAAAATTTTATTAGGTCCTTTTCGTAATTGAATTTTTGCTAAAATTTTTCGTTCTAATAATGTTAAAAAAGCTACACTAATTAATATTATTATAATTAAAATAATTAAAATAATTATAATAATTATTATTTAATAATTTATAATTATTAATATTTTAAATTCTAAATTTAAATGCACTATTATGCTAAAATAACAAAATTTATTTTTAATTAATTAATTTTAATAATTTAAAATTATTTTTTAATTATAGTCCTTTCGTACAAATAATTAAAATTTTATTATAGATAGAAACCGATCTGACTCACGTCGATCTGAACTCAAATCATGTAAGATTTTAAAAGTCGAACAGACTTATAAATTAGACTTCTGCATCTAATTAATATCTTAATTCAACATCGAGGTCGCAATCATTTTTATCAATATGGTCTCTCAAAAAATATTACGCTGTTATCCCTAAGGTAATTTAATCTAACATTCAATATAATTTACTCATTTATATTTATATACTTTAATTTAAGATTAAACTATTAAAGTTAATTTTATTTAATAATCCTCCCAACTAAATATTTAACTTTATAAATAATTAAATTTAATTATATTAATTATTTATTAATTAAATATAAAATTCTATAGGGTCTTATCGTCCCATAATTTTATTTTAGCATTTTTACTAAAATTTTAAATTCATTTTATATAATTGAGACAGTATATATTTCATTTATTCTTTCATTCAAGTTTCTAATTAAGAAACAATTTATTATGCTACCTTTGCACAGTTATTTATACTGCAGCCATTTAAATTTATTCAATTCATTGAGCAGACTGATTTAAAATTATATTCAATAAACGATGTTTTTGTTAAACAGGTGAATATATTAAATTTGCCAAGTTCCTTAAAAATATTTTTATTATAAATATATTTACAAATTATATATAATTATTAATTATTATTTTATTACTAATTTAATCATTATAACATATTAATTATTATTATTAATATTTTTTTATTAATATATATATATATTATTTTATATAAATCATTAATTTTAATTCATTAATTAAATTATAAAATATTTTTTAATAAAATCTAATTTTAAGATTATTCAATTAAAATATTATTTTTAAATAATTATATTTTAATTTATAGTTTATCCCATAAATTATTTATAAATTTAATTTTTTAATAAATTATTATATTCAAAAATTTAAATTTATATGAATTAAATTCATTTAATAAAAAACTAGATATCAATAAATTCGTATAGCATCTAACTTCTAATTATATATTTATAATTTTAATTTAACAAAAAATATTATAT
Source organism: Xylocopa violacea (assembly GCA_963969225.1). Lineage (NCBI taxonomy): Eukaryota > Metazoa > Arthropoda > Insecta > Hymenoptera > Apidae > Xylocopa > Xylocopa violacea. The sequence goes on from CAXAJV010001301.1 coordinate 10,086, forward strand.
ATAATTAGCTCTTTTATTTTCGAGATATTTAATTATAATTAAATTTATATTAATCAACCCTGATACAAAAGGTACTAAAATATTTATACTTATATAAATTTAAAGATTTTCATTCACATTACCTGATTTTCACTAAAAATTAATATATTTTTTATAAATTACTACTAAAACTAACAAATTTAATATAATTTTAACAATTATATAATTATATTCTTTTATTAAATTAAAATTTTTAAATAATTTAAAACTTTTCAATGTAAATGAAATATTTTATTTAAACTAAAATTTTATTAATTTACTAAATACATCTTCCGATACATTCACTATGTTACGACTTATTCCATTTATAAATGAAATTGACGGGCTATATGTACATTAAATAAAAATTATTTTCAATTAAAATAATTTATATTAATTTACTTTTAAATTCTCTACAAAAAATATAATTAAAAATATTTTTTAATTAATTTAATTAATTGAAATTCCTATAACCTTAAATATTCTACATTTTGATTTGAATTCTAATTTATTAACATATATTTAAATAAATATACTATTAAATTTTTATATTATATAAATTTACTATAATATGTAAACAACAATACATAAAATATTATTTAAGTATTTCTTATCGTGGAACATCGATTAATATATAAATTTCTCTAATGTAATTATTTAACTGCCAAATTATAATTTTTAATGATTTACATTTAATTAATAATTATATTAAGTTAATTTTATAATAGGGTCTCTAATCCTAGTTTTTTATTAAATTTTATTAATTTACTTAAAATTAATTTATAAATTTAAGATATAAATTTAATTTCACCTTTTAATTTATTCAATTATTTATTAAATTAAAAATAAATTATATATTATCATAATATTAATTAATAGATTTAAATTATAAGTTTAACCGCAATTGCTGGCACTTATTTTATCTCTATTTATATTAATTCCTATAATTAACTTTAATTAATTATATTAATTTTATATATTAAAAATATTTAATTATTTAAATTTATTATATATATATATAAATAAGTATTTTTACTTATTTATTTTTTAAATAATTAAACTAATATTTAACTTATAACTAATTTTACATTTAAATATAATTAATTTAATTTCTTATTATTATTATTTTTAATAAATTAATATAAAATATAATTTATAATTATAATTAAATTATTATATATTTTAATTAATTTATAAATTAAGAGAATATTTATAAATTATTTATTATATTAAATTATTATATATTTTAATTAATTTATAAATTAAGAGAATATTTATAAATTATTTATTATATTAAATTATTATATATTTTAATTAATTTATAAATTAAGAGAATATTTATAAATTATTTATTATATAAAATTATTATATATTTTAATTAATTTATAAATTAAAAGAATATTTATAAATTATTTATTATATTAAATTATTATATATTTTAATTAATTTATAAATTAAGAGAATATTTATAAATTATTTATTATATTAAATTATTATATATTTTAATTAATTTATAAATTAAGAGAATATTTATAAATTATTTATTATATTAAATTATTATATATTTTAATTAATTTATAAATTAAGAGAATATTTATAAATTATTTATTATATTAAATTATTATATATTTTAATTAATTTATAAATTAAGAGAATATTTATAAATTATTTATTATATTAAATTTTAATATAATTATAATTAAATTATTATATATTTTAATTAATTTATAAATTAAGAGAATATTTATAAATTATTTATTATATTAAATTATTATATATTTTAATTAATTTATAAATTAAGAGAATATTTATAAATTATTTATTATATTAAATTATTATATATTTTAATTAATTTATAAATTAAGAGAATATTTATAAATTATTTATTATATAAAATTATTATATATTTTAATTAATTTATAAATTAAAAGAATATTTATAAATTATTTATTATATTAAATTATTATATATTTTAATTAATTTATAAATTAAGAAAATATTTATAAATTATTTATTATATTAAATTATTATATATTTTAATTAATTTATAAATTAAGAGAATATTTATAAATTATTTATTATATTAAATTATTATATATTTTAATTAATTTATAAATTAAGAGAATATTTATAAATTATTTATTATATTAAATTATTATATATTTTAATTAATTTATAAATTAAGAGAATATTTATAAATTATTTATTATATTAAATTATTATATATTTTTAATTAATTTATAAATTAAAAGAATATTTATAAATTATTTATTATATTAAATTATTATATATTTTAATTAATTTATAAATTAAAAGAATATTTATAAATTATTTATTATATTAAATTATTATATATTTTAATTAATTTATAAATTAAGAGAATATTTATAAATTATTTATTATATTAAATTATTATATATTTTAATTAATTTATAAATTAAGAGAATATTTATAAATTATTTATTATATTAAATTATTATATATTTTAATTAATTTATAAATTAAGAGAATATTTATAAATTATTTATTATATAAAATTATTATATATTTTAATTAATTTATAAATTAAGAGAATATTTATAAATTATTTATTATATTAAATTATTATATATTTTAATTAATTTATAAATTAAGAGAATATTTATAAATTATTTATTATATTAAATTATTATATATTTTAATTAATTTATAAATTAAGAGAATATTTATAAATTAAGAGAATATTTATAAATTAAGAGAATATTTATAAATTAAGAGAATATTTATAAATTAAGAGAATATTTATAAATTAAGAGAATATTTATAAATTAAGAGAATATTTATAAATTAAGAGAATATTTATAAATTAAGAGAATATTTATAAATTAAGAGAATATTTATAAATTAAGAGAATATTTATAAATTAAGAGAATATTTATAAATTAAGAGAATATTTATAAATTAAGAGAATATTTATAAATTAAGAGAATATTTATAAATTAAGAGAATATTTATAAATTAAGAGAATATTTATAAATTAAGAGAATATTTATAAATTAAGAGAATATTTATAAATTAAGTGAATATTTATAAATTAAGAGAATATTTATAAATTATTTATTATATAAAATTATTATATATTTTAATTAATTTATAAATTAAGAGAATATTTATAAATTATTTATTATATTAAATTATTATATATTTTAATTAATTTATAAATTAAAAGAATATTTATAAATTATTTATTATATTAAATTATTATATATTTTAATTAATTTATAAATTAAGAGAATATTTATAAATTATTTATTATATTAAATTATTATATATTTTAATTAATTTATAAATTAAGAGAATATTTATAAGTTATTTATTATATTAAATTATTATATATTTTAATTAATTTATAAATTAAGAGAATATTTATAAATTATTTATTATATTAAATTATTATATATTTTAATTAATTTATAAATTAAGAGAATATTTATAAATTATTTATTATATTAAATTATTATATATTTTAATTAATTTATAAATTAAGAGAATATTTATAAATTATTTATTATATTAAATTATTATATATTTTAATTAATTTATAAATTAAGAGAATATTTATAAGTTATTTATTATATTAAATTATTATATATTTTAATTAATTTATAAATTAAGAGAATATTTATAAGTTATTTATTATATTAAATTATTATATATTTTAATTAATTTATAAATTAAGAGAATATTTATAAATTATTTATTATATTAAATTTTAATATAATTATAATTAAATTATTATATATTTAATATAATTTTTATAAAAATATAATATTAAAAATTAATAATAATAATATATTAATTTATTAAATTAATTTTTTATTAATTAATAAATTAAAATATATAATATTAAAATTAAATTGATCGTAAATCTAATATAATTTTTCTATTTATTATATGATGCTAAAAAACTATTTATGATACTGATTTTTTGCAATCATAATTAAATTGATCGTAAATCTAATATAATAAATATTATTTCATTAAATTAATAAATTAATGAACTCTCTTAATTAATTAATAAATTAAAATATGTAATTTTTTCTATTTATTATATGACTCTAAAAAACTATTTATGATACTGATTTTTTACAATCATAATTAAATTGATCGTAAATCTAATATATTTTTTCTATTTATTATATGATGCTAAAAAACTATTTATGATACTGATTTTTTACAATCATAATTAAATTAAATGTAAATTTAATGTAATTTTTTCTATTTATTATATGATGCTAAAAAACTATTTATGATACTGATTTTTTTTGCAATCATAATTAAATTGAATGTAAATTAAAATATGTAATTTTTTCTATTTATTATATGACTCTAAAAAACTATTTATGATACTGATTTTTTATAATCATAATTAAATTGATCATAAATTTAATGTAATTTTTTCTATTTATTATATGACTCTAAAAAACTATTTATGATACTGATTTTTTGTAATCATAATTAAATTGAATGTAAATTTAATGTAATTTTTTCTATTTATTATATGATGCTAAAAAACTATTTATGATACTAATTTTTTTGCAATCATAATTAAATTGATCGTAAATCTAATATAATAAATATTATTTCATTAAATTAATAAATTAATTAATTCTCTTAATTAATTAATAAATTAAAATATGTAATATTAAAATTAAATTGATCGTAAATCTAATATAATTTTTCTATTTATTATATGACTCTAAAAAACTATTTATGATACTGATTTTTTGCAATCATAATTAAATTGATCGTAAATCTAATATAATAAATATTATTTCATTAAATTAATAAATTAATGAACTCTCTTAATTAATTAATAAATTAAAATATGTAATTTTTTCTATTTATTATATGATGCTAAAAAACTATTTATGATACTGATTTTTTATAATCATAATTAAATTGATCGTAAATTTAATGTAATTTTTTCTATTTATTATATGACTCTAAAAAACTATTTATGATACTAATTTTTTGCAATCATAATTAAATTGATCGTAAATCTAATATAATAAATACTATTTCATTAAATTAATAAATTAATTAACTCTCTTAATTAATTAATAAATTAAAATATGTAATTTTTTCTATTTATTATATGATGCTAAAAAACTATTTATGATACTGATTTTTTATAATCATAATTAAATTGATCGTAAATCTAATATAATTTTTTCTATTTATTATATGATGCTAAAAAACTATTTATGATACTGATTTTTTGCAATCATAATTAAATTGATCGTAAATCTAATATAATAAATATTATTTCATTAAATTAATAAATTAATTAATTCTCTTAATTAATTAATAAATTAAAATATGTAATTTTTTCTATTTATTATATGATGCTAAAAAACTATTTATGATACTGATTTTTTGCAATCATAATTAAATTGATCGTAAATCTAATATAATAAATATTATTTCATTAAATTAATAAATTAATGAACTCTCTTAATTAATTAATAAATTAAAATATGTAATTTTTTCTATTTATTATATGATGCTAAAAAACTATTTATGATACTGATTTTTTATAATCATAATTAAATTGATCGTAAATTTAATGTAATTTTTTCTATTTATTATATGACTCTAAAAAACTATTTATGATACTAATTTTTTGCAATCATAATTAAATTGATCGTAAATCTAATATAATAAATACTATTTCATTAAATTAATAAATTAATTAACTCTCTTAATTAATTAATAAATTAAAATATGTAATTTTTTCTATTTATTATATGACTCTAAAAAACTATTTATGACACTGATTTTTTGCAATCATAATTAAATTGATCGTAAATCTAATATAATAAATATTATTTCATTAAATTAATAAATTAATGAACTCTCTTAATTAATTAATAAATTAAAATATGTAATTTTTTCTATTTATTATATGATGCTAAAAAACTATTTATGATACTAATTTTTTTGCAATCATAATTAAATTGATCGTAAATCTAATATAATAAATATTATTTCATTAAATTAATAAATTAATTAACTCTCTTAATTAATTAATAAATTAAAATATGTAATTTTTTCTATTTATTATATGATGCTAAAAAACTATTTATGATACTGATTTTTTGCAATCATAATTAAATTGATCGTAAATCTAATGTAATTTTTCTATTTATTATATGATGCTAAAAAACTATTTATGATACTGATTTTTTATAATCATAATTAAATTGATCGTAAATCTAATATAATTTTTTCTATTTATTATATGATGCTAAAAAACTATTTATGATACTAATTTTTTGCAATCATAATTAAATTAAATGTAAATTTAATATAATAAATACTATTTCATTAAATTAATAAATTAATTAACTCTCTTAATTAATTAATAAATTAAAATATGTAATATTAAAATTAAATTGATCGTAAATCTAATATAATTTTTTCTATTTATTATATGATGCTAAAAAACTATTTATGATACTGATTTTTTTTTGCAATCATAATTAAATTGAATGTAAATTTAATGTAATTTTTTCTATTTATTATATGACTCTAAAAAACTATTTATGATACTGATTTTTTTGCAATCATAATTAAATTGAATGTAAATTTAATGTAATTTTTTCTATTTATTATATGATGCTTATTAAAGGTAATAAATATAAAATTAAAATTGATATAAATAAAGCAATAACACCTCCTAATTTATTAGTAATTGATCGTAAAATTGAATATGCAAATAAAAAATATCATTCAGGTTTAATATGATTTGGTGTAATTATTGAATTTGCAATTTTAAAATTATCAGGATCACCTAAATAATAAGGATTTTGAAAAATAATAATAATAAATAATAATAAAATAATAAATATATATAATAAATCTTTAATAAAAAAAAATGGGTAAAATAAAATTTTATAATAATTACTATTAGTTCCTAAAGGATTAGATGATCCAGATAAATGTAAAAAATATAAATGTAAAATAACTATAAATAAAATAATAAATGGTATTATAAAATGTAATGAAAAAAATCGATTTAAAGTAGCATTATTAATAGAGAAACCTCCTCAAATTCATTCAACAAATATTTGTCCAATAATAGGAAAAGCTGATAATAAATTTGTAATAACTGTAGCTCCTCAAAATGATATTTGTCCTCATGGTAATACATATCCTAAAAAAGCAGTAGCTATTGAAATTAATAAAATTCTTACTCCAATTCTTCAAACATAAATTAATTTAAAAGAATTATAATATAAATTTCGTCTAATGTGAATATATATAATTATAAAATAAAATGAAGCACCATTTATATGAATTATTCGAATAATTCATCCATAATTTACATTTTTTATAATATGAATTATTCTTTCAAAAGCATTATTAATATTTGGACAATAATGTATAGATAATATTAATCCAGAAATAATTTGAATTATTAATAAAATTCCTAAAATTGAACCAAAATTTCATCAAATATTAATATTTATTGGAGTTGGTAATATAATAATAGGATTAATAAAATTTTTTGTAATAATATTTTTATTTATAAATTTTAAAAAATTACCCATTATATTTAATCAATTAAAAAATTAATAAATAGATCGTAAGTTTTTTTTTTTAAAACAACAAATTTTTGTTGAAATTAATAAAATTATAATTAATATTATAATTATAATTAATAAAATAATATAATTTGGATATTTATAAATATCTATAATTGAAATTATATAATTAGATTTAAAATTTATTATATTTATTCAATATTCATATTTAATTTTTTTTCTAATTATATAATATATAATAAAAAATAAAAATTGTAAAAAATTTAATTTTTTAAATTTAATAGTTTTATTAGGTTTATTAATTAAACTTGCAAAATATAAAAATATAATAATTATTCCTCTAATAATTACAATCATAATTATTATTCTAAATAAAGTAATTTTAGTAATTATATAAACTAAATAAGAATTATATAAACAATAAAAAATTATATAAGTTAATAATTTTATTGGATTAATATAATATTTATATATATTTAATTTATATATAAATATAGTTAAAAATATAGGTATTAAATTTATTGAAATATAAATTATTAAATTAAAATTATAATATATAGAAATATTTGAAATTATTAAATTTATTATATAAATTTCAAAAAATATATTATATATATATATATCAATAATTTCCAAAATTATTATTTTATTTAAACTATTTTTGAAATACAATTTTATAATTTTAGCTATATAGTTTAAATAAAACATTAATTTTGTAAATTAATAATAAAATATTTATTTTTATAGCTAATTATATATAATATAGAATATTATATATAATAATTAGAATAATATTAATTATTAATATATTTTTTATATTTTTAATATTATTTAATGTAAATATTAATTATTTAAATTTTTTAATTTATATAGAATTTGTTATTTTATCAATTTTATTTACTTTTTTAATTATGAAAATAAATATTTGATTTTTTTTAAGATATATTACTTTTTCAGTTTGTGAAGCAGTTTTAGGATTATCATTATTAGTAAGAATAAATTTTGAATATGGTCATCAAAAAATTAATTTAATTAATTTATGTTAGAAATTTTAATTTATATAATTTTAAATATAAATATTAATAAAATAATTAGATTATGAATATTTTTATCTGGATTAATTAATATTATTAAAGGTAGTTATTTAGATTGATCAAATATTATTTTTGAATTTGGAAATAATAATTATTCAATTTGATTATCTTCAATATCATTATGAATTGTATCATTAATTATTATTAATTTAAAAAATATTGAATTAATTAAATGTAATCTTATTTTATCAATTTTATTAATATTAAATTTTATATGTATAAATTTATTATTATATTATTTTATTTTTGAAATTACAATAGTATTAGTTTATTATATATTAATAAAATGAGGGACTTCACCTAATCGAATATTATCAGGTTTTTATTTTATATTTTATACTCTTGTATTTTCTGTTCCAACATTAATTATTATATTTGAAATTATATATAATAATGATTCATTAAGATTTTTATTTAAAGATTATTGTATTATTGTTGATTTAGATTGATTTCAAGCTAGATATTTACTTTTAATATTTTTATGTAAAGTTCCAATTTATATACTTCATCAATGATTACGCGCTATCTCAGAGTTCACCTTATTATATTTCAATAATTTTAGCTTCATTAATATTAAAATTAGGAACTTATGGATTATTACGAATTTTTATAATATTAAATAATTCAAAAAATTTAATAGGTGTAATTAAATATTTTATAACCTTAAGATTAATGGGTATTTTAGTTTGTAGAATAAGTTGTTTTCGAATATTAGATATAAAAATATTAATTGCAATATCATCAGTTGTTCATATAAATTTATTATTATTAGGATTATTTATTAATTTTGAATTAAGATTTATTGGAAGTTATTATATAATAATTGCACATGGATTTAGTTCTTCAGGATTATTTTATTTAATTAATATTGTTTATAAAGAAACTAATACACGATTAATTATAATAAATAAAGGTATATTTATATATATACCTTCAATAAGATTAATATGATTTCTTATATGTTCATCAAATATAGCAGCTCCATTTACATTAAATTTAGCTAGTGAAATTTTATTAATTATAAGTTTAATTATATGATCTAAAAGAATTATTTATATATTAATATTTTATTGTATATTTAGATTTATATTTACATTATATTTATTTTTAATTGTACAACATGGACCAAATTGGTTTAAAAAAATTTATAATGGTACAGTTATGGAATATTTTACTATTTTAATACATTGATTACCTTTGAATTTATTTATTTTTAAATTAGATATTTTAATTTATTTAAATAGTTTAATTAAAATATTGAATTGTGATTTCAATGATGTTTTTAAAACTTTAAATAATTATAAAAATATTAATTTTTGCAATTATAATATATAAAGCTAGAATTTTATTTATAATTTTATTATTATATTTTTTAAGAACAAATAAAATATTAATTATTGAATGATTAATTTTTAATAATATATCAATAAAATTTAATATATTAATTATTATTGATTATGTAACAATATCATTTTTAATAATTGTTACAATAATTTCATCATTTATTATATTTTATTCACTTAAATATATAAAATTAAGTAATAATAATATAAAACGATTTCATTATCTTATAATATTATTTATTATATCTATATATTTATTAATTATTAGACCAAGTATATTAACAATTATTATTGGATGAGACGGATTAGGATTAATTTCATTTTGTTTAGTTACTTATTATCAAAATTATAAAGCTATAAATGCAGGTATAATAACAATTGTATTAAATCGTATTGGTGATGTTAGATTATTAATTTTAATAGGATTTATTTGTATACATGGAAGATGAAATTTAATATTATATAAAATTGATAATTATATAATATATTTAGTTGTTTTTATAGTTTTAACAAAAAGAGCCCAAATACCTTTTTCATATTGATTACCAGAAGCAATAATAGCTCCAACACCTGTATCTGCATTAGTTCATTCATCAACTTTAGTAACAGCTGGTGTTTATTTAATATTTCGTTATGATTTTGTTATTCCTATTGAATTTAAAGAAAAATTAATATTTATTTTTAGAACTACTATATTAATAGCAGGATTATTTGCTAATTTTGAAATAGATTTAAAAAAAATTGTTGCTTTATCAACTATAAGTCAATTAAGATTTATATTATTAACTTTATCTGCTAATTTTAAAGAATTAGCAATTTTTCATTTATTTATTCATGCATTATTTAAATCATTAATATTTATATGTGTTGGTAGATATATTCATTATAATTGTGCAATACAAGATATTCGAGATTATAATAATATATTATGTATTTATCCAGTTAAAAAATTAATTTTATTTTTTACTTTATTTAGATTAATAGGATTTCCTTTTTTATTAGGATTTTATTCAAAAGATTTAATTATAGATCAAGTTTTTTTTTTAAAATTAAATTCATATGTTTTAATTAATATTTCATTAAGAATAGTTTTTACTATTTCATATTCAATACGAATTATTTATATAATAATATTTAAAAAATTTAATCCAATAAAAATAAATTTAATATTTGAAGATAAATTAATAAATATTATTATAGCACTTTCAATATTTATATCAATATTATTTGCTAAATATTATTATGAAATTATTAAATTAATATATCATTTAGATTTAAGATTTTCATTAAAACTTATATTATCTAAATTTATTTTAATTGGATTAATATATGCTTATATAATTATAAAAAATCTAAATTAAATAAAAAATCTAATAAAATTTTTGCAAGATTTAGATATATAAATTATTTAAATAAATTTTTTAAATTATTATATATATTTATTTTAAATGCAACATTTGAATATGATATAATTATTGAAAAAAAATTTATTCAATTAGTTTTAAATGAACAATTAAATATTATTATATCAATTCTTAATAAATTTATTAAAAAAGATGAAATTTATTTTTTTAGTTTAAATTTCACTATTTTATTATTATTTATAATTTTTATAATTGTTGTTAGGCATATTATTTAATTA